>ML786838.1:278502-324211 GCA_009831015.1 Picea engelmannii
ATCGAATCAGTGGGTACCATTAATATTAATGTGCAAAAGAAGTTTTTAAAGTTGTGGTACAAGAAAAAGAAAATCACATTGTAGGATGTGTCTCTTAGTAAGAAAGATGGACCCATGGAGGCTAGCAAAGAAGTTATTGCCCACTCTGAAGTTGAATCAGAGGCAGAGTCGACAGAAGGAGATGAAGCAAAACTACAAGAAGGACATAATCAGGAAGCTAAGGAGGTCATTGACTCAAAGGCACAAAGTGTTGCAGATTCGAAGAAAAAAGAACAAATTCCTACAATTGTTTTATATCGCCATCCACATCATATAGAGATGCAAAAGTCATCAAGGCAAGTGCATGTGCATGAACACATTTATGCACCAGTAGGGCACCAGACAGGAAATATAAAGATAAAGACATGGCAACCGCGACATGAGGCAGAGAAATATAAGGGTGCAAAGGTAGCAGATAGACATCATGTTCAACTTCCATTGGGATGGATGGATGGTCGTACTTGGTACCAGTTGGCTACATTGCTTAGCCGGTCATATTGTATGGTTTCTTCTAATGTTTCAAGGATGAAACATGTGAAGGGGGATGAAATGTGGTATACCTAGGGAGGTAATATGGGGTACCTAGGGAGGTACCCAATGGGAATGTAGTTATATGTTATTAGTGGAAGCCAATTAATATATGGGAATGTGGTCATTCAATGTAAGGTGGACTAGGTCCACTATATTAATAAAGGCCCACTATGGTAGTTGGATGTAATAAATGTGAGAAGTCTCTCTAGAATGTTCCTAGGAGATAGGGAGACCTATATAAAGAAGTCTAGGCAATGTAATGAAACAGAGTGAAGAATATTGTGATTGTACAAGCAAAGATTGCTTGAGGAGTTTTATCCTTCCATAAGGATTAATATATGGTGTTACCCTACCTCAAGGGTTTTCTCTATTTCTTGTGTTCATGTTATGGTGAATGGTTTATGGTTTATTCTTGGTTATTTATGAAGTATATTTATAGATATGGTTTAGGTACTTAATAGCATCACTATGTCGATGTTTCTTCCTTCATCCATTGCTTCTGCTGAAATCCACTGAACATTTTGATTGTTCAGATTCCTCTTTTCATGGATCTTTACTAATAGTGTTGTATATTCTTTCGTGTCATGATCCAATGCATGAAAATACATACAAGTCGTTGGTGGAAGTGGACATTCTCTTGCATAGTGTCTTGGGTTTTGGCAGTTATGGCACACTACTGGACCTCTTCCATGTCCAAATCCTCATCTGCCTCTTCCACCTCCTCTGTACCCAACTCGCTCTTTGTGTGGTGTATTTTATTGAGGTACATGATTATATTGTGCATGGTTATACCGTGGTTGTGCATTGTTATAAGGTTTCGGTTCTGCATTGTTATATTTATGTGGCGCAGTATTATACTACGGTGGTTCCTGATTAAATTGCGATGCAACTTTGCCTGTCATGAGTTCAGTTTGCACCCTATATGTGTCTGACGTCCTTTCCCTCATCAGATCCATTGTTCTACAGTCTTTTTCATCGTGCCCTACTAACTTGCAAAAAGTGCAGTATGCATTATTTGGTACTGTCTGGTATTTCTACATCATAGGATAATGATATGGATCATGCTCGTGTGTCTTGCAAATTTCATACCAGGGTCCTCCTGTTGGCAAAGTATTTGGCATCCCTATTGCCATATACTCCATGAATGTTGGAAATTTGTTCTTATGGTGCCCTTATGTTCTACATGTGGTACACCAAACAACTTCTCGCTTGTCCTTTCCCTTATTCTGATTTAGCTGGAAGGTAAGATTCTTCAAATCCTCCTTCAACTCCTCTATAGCTGGATCTGTCTTGTGTTACTGATTCTCCTCCATTTGCAAGGCTTCCTGAAGAGCCTTTGCTTGAGATTGAATTTTTGTTTCCTGAGTGGGTATTTCAGGTGTGGTAATAGAGAATTCACAAAAAGATGCACATGTTGCATATTTGTCATGGCATACCTCAAATTCCCTTTCAAACACTTAAATCGTTGGTCAATTTCCCAAACAAATTCTCTTGGTTTATGTCGGATTTATATCATTTTTTTTAGGTACTGATCCTCTGAGATCGGCTTTTGGAACTCGTTAATCAGTAAATTCTTAATGTTTGTCAATGTCCTTGTCGTCCCAGGCGCACTGTTTACGTCTAGACTCATGTACCAGTCTAGTCTGTGGTCTCTTAGTGTGATGGTTAGTTGCGCAAGTTTAGTGTCTTAATAAATGATATTTTTTTCTTCCCATATCTTTGCTCAAATGAACAAGTGTTTCTTCGGGTCTTTGACTACCTCTCCTCAAAATTCTGGTAACCAATTGGTGGGATCATGTCCTTCCATTACAAACTGTGTTAGGATACTACCTCTGCGCAGTGTAGACCCTTGACTAATATTTCCTGAACTAGCTCCCCTAGTTTTTGTTCCTTGTGTGGATGTACTTCCTGTTGTCCTCCTTCTCTCAAAACTCGGTTGTCTAAATGGTGGCGTTCCTGTTGGTGTATTAGTCGCACATGGGTTCATGGGTTCCACACTGACATTAACATGGATAGGATTGTTGTGTTCTATTCTCGCTCTTGCACCTCTTGTCTTCCTCTCATATATTCGGCGCATGATTTCCTCAATCTTCTCCATAGCCCTGAGATCCTGTTGTTCTTGAGTTTATACTTTAAGGCTCTAAAGTATACTGTCAAGGCATCCAAAAAGGTAGAGAGAGTTAAGGGTAGAAAGGTCAGTCATACGAAGAAGGGCTATGGATGGTTTCTTAACTATCTCTGTCTAGCTTCCTAGTTTTCCTACATACTAATATCCCTTTCAATTGTTGCCCGTGAACGTTCTAACTCAACCCAATTTCTAGGTGTTTGTAACATGGTGTTGAATAAATTTAAAGCGATACCTGTTTGGTATGATAGGTCGGGTTCAATGTTGGGTTGTCTTGTAACTAGTACATTCATGAGGGATAAAGACTGAAAAGATAAATTCTTGCATTTTCTTTTAGGGTTTTCTATTTCTGTTTCAAAATATGTAAGCAGAACTCCAAAACCTTGAACTAATAGTATGACGAAACTAAAGGCCGTTTTCGGTATCTCAGTTAAATTTTGAAAAGGGAATATGCATGAAATGAAAAGAAAACATAAAGTTGTTGAACAAGGTGAGGCATCAATTAAAGAGGAATCTCACTTTGTGACAGGAGAAGAAAATAGTTAGGAAAAACTCTTAATGAATCATATGATATTGAAATCTAAAACACTCACAGGTCATGTACTTGTTGATAGCCGATACATATGAAAAACTGTAAATGATTAAATTGCAAGAATAATTAATCACCACAGTAGAGGTTGTACTAAATTACAGTTAAGCATTCATCAAAGAGATACATGAAAAATATGAAACAACAAAGAATCACATAACTCAAACTTTACCAGATCTGGAATCTTCAATCTATATTTGCATTAATTCAAAAAATATCTTCAAATTCTTCTTTACAATGCACCCAGAAAACACCCTTTTTCAGTCTCATGAAATTATTCTTATACAAGATCACCAATACATTGATGGTTGGTGATTTCCTATCTCCTAGGGGAAAAAAATTACAAAAATGAAAACCTCAACCATTTGCATGATTATATTTTATTTTTCTATTGTCTCGATAAAATAATCTTTCAAAATGATACTTAATTGTTTTATTGAAGTATCTCCTTCTTTGAACCCAATACATTCAATACATTTTTCAAGAAAGTGTACAACATTTCTGGGAGGCTCTGGAAAATCCTTCGCTAAATAGATAAAAAAAATTCTGAATTTTTGAAAGTAGGTATTCAATCCCCTTACCAGCAAAATTAATTGATTGCAATTCTAAGTTTGGCTTCACTAGCCACCTGTCTATTAGGGTAACATCAATTTCCTTTAATTGTGATATTTCCATCTGAATTTTGTTCAAAACCTCTTTGAAATTCAACTAGTGTCTTACAATGTTTATCTGTCCTAATTGCCCAGTGCAATTATCTCTTCCAATACCTAATGATCCCTTGTCCAACAAATCAAATATTTCTTCGCAATCGTCTTTGATTTCTTTGGTTATTTTCTTTTTTTTTGCTATGTTGGTTTCCCATACTTTGAGTATGATATAGACTCTGATCTACTCTACGACAGATAGCTTTGGAGTTTTCAATACCTCTTCATTTTATGAACATACAACTACCCTTTGGAAAGTGGCCCTTGTTGCTTTAGCTTATTTTTCTTTAAAAATAATATTGTCAAAAGAATTTCTTACTTCTTGAAAATAATTCTAAATAATCTCTACTTTGGAGATTAATGTATGTTGCTCAGCTTCTAACTTTGTATGTACTTCCAGTGACAGGTCCTGAAAAATTTTCAAGTCTATCACCTGATTCTGAATGGAATTCAATCTCTCCTTCAATTGTCTCACTAATTCTTCTTGTTGGGTTTCCTTCCCTTGACTATTTTTCATTTTCTTATACAACTCATCCAAGCTAGACTTAAGCAATTTAATTTCTTGTTTGTCGGCAACTTTGGCTTGCTCTAGACCTTTATTTATTTCTTCTTTGATATTTTTCTCAGTATCGTTTAGTTGGTTTTGCAACTGGACTATCCTGTGGTTACTATGTTTCAACCTTGTTCTCATATTGTCAACAATGAATAAATTTGTTGTTGCCAGAGCTCCCATGGAGCTTGATACCTTTGCAGTGAAATATTCCTCTTCCAAGTTCTGCCCATCTACCAACACCCTGTGTTTCTTTACCATACCACCTTCTCTCATATACATCTCCTGCTTTGATACAACCTTCCTCTTTTAACTGAAAAAGTAATCAGAGGGAGGTATTTCTTCTCTAGAGATAGGGGTGAGATCACTAGCATATATGACTCCTATCCAAGGGAGCCCAAAAGTAGACTATAAAGAGGTCAAGGAAGCAATGGGATTACCCAACTCTGTGGATTTTGTTTCCCCTGTTGTCTTGGGGGTATCAACATGAACAATATATGATGAAGGGGGAGTAGATTTACTGGACTCGGGAGGTGTCCTAGACCTTCTTTCTATTTATGCTCCTAGATTCTCTGTCTGTGGGACTTCTTTGTTTTGTGAAGATCCTTCGGTCCCTTGTGGATTTTCCTCAGTGTTTTCTTTATCCTGCGTTTCTTGTCTGAAACCCAGGGGAGTGTTTTCTTGTTCTGGAGTAGGGGTTGTTGTTTCTCCCTACAATACCTTGGGCAAACCACTTCATCTGTGTCTCTAGAAGGTTAGAAAACTGGTTTGCAAATTGGATGGTAATGTTTGTACCCTGTCTAACACCTCCTCATAGGTTTTGGCCCCTTTGAAAATGTCATTGCGAGGGGATTCCTCATGTTCATACGCTTTCATGCCATAGTGAGCCATGTGATTTACACTGTTTGATAAGGGTCGTGTTTCCTGTGTTTAAGATCCACCAACTTGACCTCCTCTAGAGCTGTAGCTTCAACCTTGGAATGACCCAAGTTGAGTAGCGAAAACCTCCCAATATGTACGGGAAAGACTAGCCAAAAATTCTTCTAAGTTGTCTTCAGTTCTATCCCAATACTGCCTGTTATTATCTAATGAGCTACCTACCTACACACCAGTCTGTCAGGGATGAATTTCAGAAGTGCATGAGGAGGGATTGAACATCCGAAAACCCTGATATAGGAGAAATTCTCCTAAATAAACCAATCGACAACTGTTACACATTATTTTCGTCATCCCTATGACCGTTAATGATGTAAACCTATCTGTAGTCTTCAGAGGGGTCAATGGCATGATTTCTTGAAGGAAGAAGAGAGAAGAACTTTTCCTGAGAAAAGAAGTTGCATTTTCCTTTGTAAAAACCCTATAAAAAAGGAATTTTGTAGGCTGCATTATAGCTAGGGTGCGAGAATGCCTGATTCTTGCAGGCTACATTATATCTAGGGTACAAGAATGCTTGATTCTCGCAGGTTGCATCATAGCCAGGTCGCGAGGAGTTCGCAGTCTTCTCTATAGGTAGGGTGCGAGAATGCTTACACGTGGGAAAAATGAGCGTTTTCTCGAATCTTATAGAAGGAGAAACTTCCATGGTGAGGTGGAATCCAAATGGTTTGGATCTTACTCACTTTCATGATTTAGTGGGATCATCCTAACCTCCTCACCTTATCCTCTTCAGCTTATAAAAGGAGAGGAGCTCTCATGGAGAAGGGCTAAGTGGGATTTGGCTTCGAATTATTAGCTTGGTTGGAGTGTCTTTGAGTTTTTCCTTTGTCAAAAGAGATTGTGAATAATATCAGATCTATGCTCTCAGAATTCTTGGAGTGGAAGTGTGTGGGGAATAAAGGACAGTTGGAAGGGACCTTACGACATCAAGGCCATGGTTGTAATCTCTCTTTCATGTTTAATATGATACAGTAATATGATTCTTTCCTATAAAGCTTGTTGTGTTTTATTGTATGATTCCTTGATCACATACATAGGTTTATATTGAGTTTATTATATTACTATCACTTTGGTTGGTTGCGTTCTTTTGTATGTTCATCATTGTATGAGAGTTGGAACAGAGATAGGATGGTGATGGCGAGAGGAAGCGACGTTTAAATGGTATGTCACCCATCCTTATTTAGTTTGTAAATTCAATATCTAAAACTTAAGGAAAGCGTCATGTTCTAGTGTGTTTTGTTCTAGAACTAGGTGGATCTATGGAGATCAGTTAGTGTCCGCACCTACCGATTTGTCCGATAACAAAATTGGCGACTCCACTGGGGATCAGATTTTTTCCTAGTTAGTCTAGTTTCCCTTCCTTTGATTGCTTGTTTTCTGGTTTCTGAGTCTCTGGGACATCCATCCAGACTCTCTGGATCTAGAATTTCACTTAGATTCCCTATCCTTTTTCAAAAATTTCTTTGATTATAGGCATTCTCTCACTGTACCTCTCTACAGCTTGCGAAAACCATTGATTTTTGCACCCTGTTGTTAGATCCAATGCGAACTTCTCACACCCTACCAGTGTCTAGCCTGTGAGAATACCTAATTCTCGCACTGTACTCTACTGCTAGGCTGTGAACTTGTTTTTAATTTTTTTTGGATTGGGTCTTGTCATCTTTTGATGACCCATTTTTTCTTTGATCAACTGGATTGAGATTTTGGAGCCTATATTGATCTGTTTAGAGTCTGCTTGACATTCTTTGAGTTTCTTTTAGCCATCTTTGCTTTGTTTGGTGTTGAAGGATTAGTCTCTTGCTTTGAGTGTCCTTCAATTCCAAAGCCTGTTTTTTCTTTAGAATTGTTTAGGGAAAGATCAGATTTCTTCTAAATAGTTCGCTTTAAAAGAAAACTTTTAGTTTGGGTTTCTTTGTTTTAAGAAAGTTCATTATTGCTTTTAGTGAAATTTTTGAAACAAAAATATTTGATTTCTCGCTTTATATTGGATTGGGGGCATCCTTGCATTTGAAGTAGCAAAATTGCATGATTATTGGCATTTTTTGGTCTTAAATTCTGAAAAATTTTCATGGGGGGCCATGAATCGTGCTTTGGTGTACAGTACCATTTTCTCATATCTTGAGAATCTTGATATTGATTAGTTTAATATATTTTGGGACATTGTGTATATGGGAATGATAAATGTTTTCTCCTTCTTGAAGCATAGCTTTCATCGAAATGAAAAGATTACATCTTCATCTCTTTGCATAACTTTCGAGTCAATCAAAACATCATATTGTTCACGCCATTTTCCTTTTGAGTAACAACAGTCGTAAAAATAAAGCGCTTATAAAAATTGATTACACATTTTTATATTTTTTGGTAGCAAACCTACATTAGATTAGTCGTAGGGCTTTGGAATAGGTGTGAAAGATAACTTTCCAAAGCTGCAAACAAACATAGTATCTTGTGATAGGGAGAGTTAAATCCACTTACTACATTTTGTCTTGGGAAGCCCTTCTAACACAAGGGTCAATCACAAGGTCGCATTGAAACTGGCAGAGTTACTCACCCTTCTTTGTCGGTCTTGGTGTAGAGACTGCGCGTATTATGGGGGTCACTTGAGAGGTATACCCACAATGATGAGTGGAATCCTTTAAAGTTGATTTCGAGCTAGATACCCTGTCCTTGCACATGGATCGGATGGTCGATTGTTTCCCTAGGCATCACTGTAGTGATTGGTAACCTTAGTGGCCTATCTCTCTAGGGTCTTTAAACAAGGTGACTGTGGAGGGGAAAATTTTCACGGTACCTGGAATCGACGTTGGCCAAACTCACTCAGGCTCCTTGGAGGGTATACCCACAATTATGTGTGGGAGCTTGCACCAGGGTGTAAGTCTGTTAAGCAGGTCATCAACGTAACTTTTCCACCCGCTCTATCTTATCCCCTTCTTACTTTGTTCCTGCGACGTTGGATTTCATCACCAACTAGTGTGCTCATTGTGAGAAGGTTTTGTTTGTTTGCTTGCTTCCTATATTTTTAGCGTGTGCTATTTGTTTTCCCTAGCAGACTCTAGGTGGGATTTGTTTTATAATGGCGTCAGTTACTGAAATGACCAATGAAGGAACCCTTTCTCCAGGGGAACCTTTTGTTTTTACTTCTTATGGAAACATTGGACCTCCTCACATCGCTACTTTGAGTCTTTTGGGTCTCAGAATTGGATTACCAGTATGGTTGTTTTCTACTCAGGTAATCCCAAATGCAGTTAGTGATTCAGTCATAAGCACTTCCCCCCAAGAGAATCAACCTCATGTTGATCCTTCACCTTCTCCACCAATAAGTTCTTCTTCACCTTATTCACTTGCAAGGTCACCTTCTGTTTCATCTTCTTCGTCGAGTGAAAGTTTTGAAGCTAGTAACCTGGTGAATAAGAAGATGAAGAAAAGAAAGATTAAGAAGAAGAAAGATAAACAAGGATCAAAACCTCCAACCACTGTCAAACATGTTGGAAAACAACCAGTTACTGTTAATTGTGCTGGGAGTGTTGATGATGTCAAGATCACCCAAACAACTCGTAATCCCAAGTACCCTTGCAGGCTTTGTAACGGTAGCCATCTTCTTAAGGATTTCCCTAGTCTATCCAAGGTTATAGAATTATGGTCTACACATCCTCGCCAACCCATGTCATTAGCCTCTGAACAACATGCTGATGACTTCCCATCGAGTAGTCACGATATAGTTGGGAAGAAGAAAAGTAGATCCAAGTTCCCATGTATGTTATGCAAAGGGATTCATCTAACTCACCTTTTCCGTCATATGGAAGAAGCCTCAAAATTCATGGAAGACATGACTGTTTCACATCCCCAACTTCCAACTACTTATCGCAAGCTTTATCTCAAACCACCTGTAGTTGATGGAATGATCAATCTGGTTCCTCCGTCGGTCTATCTGGTTGATCAAGAGGTCAATCTGGTCACGTCCTTAATTGAACCAGTTGACAGAGTGGTCGATCTGATTCCATTGTCGGTCGATCCCACTCTCCCTTTAGAGAGTGTTAACAAAGTGGTTGATCTGATCCCATCCTCGGTCGATCCCACTCTCCCGTTCGAGAGTGAATCCCAAGCGGTCGATCCGTTTCCACCTTTCAACCCCATTCTCCCCTTGGAGAATGAAACCTAAGTGGTCGATCTGATCTCTCCATGGGTCGATCCTACTCTCCCACTAGAGAGTAAACTCGATACTGCCCATGTTTTTCTAGTTGATACAGAATCTACCATGCTGGGGGCTATTCCTCCTTCTCCCGTGAAACCCCCTCCAAGTTATGAGGCCATCCATTTTGATTGGGATGTGCTAACTGGACCTCGTCATCCCTCTCACATTCCTTTCCATATTAAAGAACATGTTTGTGGTTGAGATGTTCCTCAAACACTGACAGACGAAGGTGTATCCGTTAGTATTTTGTCCTCTTTTTCTTGGCAAGCTTTGGGTTATCCTCCACTTGTGTCGGTTACACAGAATCTGTTAACTTTTAACAGAGGAACTAGTCAACCTTTAGGGACCCTTCCTCTATTTCCTGTAACTTTGGGAGGGAAAATTGTCTTTATTGACGTCATGGTAGTCCAAGACCCCTTGGATTTTTCTTTACTCCTTGGGAGAGATTATGTCTATGCCATGAAATATATTGTGTCTACTCTTTTTCGTGTGATATCTTTCCCTCACGATGGACGGGTTGTGACTGTTGATCAACTTTCATTCATTGACCCCACCTGGATTGCCTCCCTGAATGGTTCTTATATGTAGACGGTATCGCCCCCGCCACAGGTCAATTATGTGGCATTGTCGCCCATGGATTCAACTTCTAATGACTTAGATCCAGTAGTTGACATGGTGATCTCTTCCATAGGGTTGTTAGAGCCTAATCTCTTTACCCCTGTTGCGATCCTCGACATGGTGTCCTTCCAGAGTGTGTTTCTTCCTTCCAGTGAAGACCTCGTGGAAGACATGACCGAGTTTTGTCCCTTGACATGGTGTCCTTTCAGAGCATTGTCCTCTTGGAATCCATGATCAACCACTTCCGAGGATATTTTTTGCGTCTCACAGGCAACCTTGTTAAAAAAATGAAACAGAGGTCTATGAGCATGATTTTCTAATTTCAATCTCGTTAAAAAATGAAACCAAACTTGAGCATAGTTTTCTAATTTCAAGCTCGTTAAAAAATGAAACCACTTACGAGGATAGTTTTTTTGTCTCTGTGGCAACCTCATTAAAAAATGAAACAGAGGTTACGAGCATAGTTCTTTTTTCTGTGTCAAGCTCGTTAAAAAATGAAATAGTTTTCCCCCTCTCTATTTGAGTCAAGTCCTTCATCTAGTATTTGAAGCTTCATTTCCTCCGCCTTTGTCGTTGGATGAAATGAAGCTTGGGGGGAATTTGGCTTCGGCCTCTGGACTTCATGCTGAAGTTAAGCCGCTAGTTTCTTAAGCTAGGGGCTAAGTACCAACCATCCCCGTGTTATGCGTTGGGAAGTCCAAGCATTGTTTTCTATGGTTGAAGCTTGTGTAAAAATGAAACCACTTACCTCAAGCATAGTTTCCTCTGGTTCAAGCTTGTGTAAAAATGAACCAGGTCCAAGCATAGTTCCCTCTAGTTCAAGCTTGTGTAAAAATGAAACCAGGTCCAAGCATAGTTTTGTTTAGTTTTTAAGCTTGTGTAAAAATAAAATCTATCCCAAGCATAGTTTTGCTTTGTTTTTAAGCTTGCGTAAAAATGAAAACAATCCCGAGCTTAGTCTTTGTTATTTCTCATGCTCGTAAATACATGAGAGTAAGTTACTGAGCTTAGTATTTGTTCTTTCTCATGCTTGTAAATCAATGAGAATGTAATCGAGTATACTTTTATCACTTTTTCGGACTCATAAAGGTTATACGAAAAAGGAACCCCCTAGAGTCACCTTTAATCTCTTTTCAGACTCTCTAAACATGAAAAGATTGTTGAGCGATCTTGTTATGTTCACGCTCATAAAATTATTTGAATAAAATGTTCGATGGGCGATAGTTTATCACTTTTTCGGTCCTGACGAACTATTTTACGAAAAAGGAACTGAGAGAGTTTTATTTAAGTGTTTTTAAGACTCTATAAACATGAAAAAACCCCGAGTTTTCTCTCTTTGGACTCGTAAAAAAAACATCGAAAGGCTCATATGGGACCGAACCACTCCTTCCTAGGGTTCGTTAAACATACTCTGAGGGACTCGTCCGAAGGATGAGCTTACATTACAAGCATATGTTATCCTCCTCAAGCTTGCGTAAAAATAAAGAGGTACTCGCCAGAAATGGTGGGGGAAAAATTGGGAAAGAAATGTATCTAAACCTATATTTGGTGGAAGAGTCGCTTTTGAACATGACACCCTTCCACTCACCTTGTGTCTAGGTTGGAAAATCCGCTCGTCTCTTGGTCATACTCCTTTATAAGATTACAAATTGGTCTGTGATCCCTGTTGTTGAGTTAGTATTTTCCAAGACAGTTGTCGTGTCATCAATACGTTCAAAAATATGTCCAACCTGAAAATCCTTCTATTGTGTCGGCCATTTCTACAGTCTTTAAGCCTTCTATTATGTTGGCCATCCCTGAGTTAGTCCTAAATCACTTTTTACTTTGACCTACATCAAATCTTGTTACTTTTTTCATGTCATTGATGTGGGATACATTAAGGCCCTCCTGTGACAAGTCTTTTCCTATCGACTTTAACTCATTATCCAAGAATTAGACTTAGAAACTAATTGGTACCTTGGAAATTGCATACCTCAATGGAAGGTTTCTCGCTTTCGACAGTGGGTTTTGATTATTAACCCCTGATCGGGAGATTCTGCCGAGTGTTCGACTTCAGGTCATTAATTCACATTCATTGGATTGTACCAATGTACCTTGGGAGTCATCGACATTAATGGTGATTTCCCTTGTGCTTGTTAACAGTATACACTAATGACCAGTAATCAAGTGGTTTCTACCATGTTCGAATTCAACACGTGTATTCACCTGGTTAGATTCGTACTATAGAGTGGTGGAGATGAAGACCCTGGATCTTTTCTGACAGATTCAGGTTGTGTTGGAGTATATTCAGTTTGTACTGTTACATAGATCCACATTGTATGTCTCATGGCTATGTTTAAATTTGAGTCTTTAACACATAGATCCACAGTGTATTTTTGGTGGCTATGTTCATATTTGAGTCATATTGGCGTGGATCCACAGTGTATGTTTGGTGGCCATGACCTGTCTTACTTGACATGGATCTTCGCATGTTGGAATTTATGCTTTGATTCATTTGTATTCTAGGTATGGGAATGCCTACCTCAGTGATGATATATTATTGTACTATATTTTTTTGCTTGTTGGCAGGTTTTCGACCGACTGTTCCTTGTTCCCTACACACACTCGACAAAGTATTTCAGCTATCACTCTGTTCTAACTTCATACATTGGGGGGCTCTCTGTTACACATTAATTTTTTCATCCCTATGACCGTTAATGATGTAAACCTATTTGTAGTCTTCAGAGGGGTCAATGGCATGAGTTCCTAAAGGAAGAAGACAGAAGAACTTTTCCTGAGAAAAGAAGTTGCATTTTCCTTTGTAAAAACCCTATAAAAAAGGAAGTTCGCAGGTTGCATTATAGCTAGGGTGCAAGAATGCATGATTCTCGTGGGCTGCATCATAGCTAGGTCACGAGCAGTTTGCAGTCTTCTCTATAGGTAGGGTGCGAGAATGCTTTCACATGGGAAAAATAAGCGTTTTCTCGAATCTTCTAGAAGGATAAACTTCCATGGTGAGGTGGCATCCAAATGGTTTGGATCTGACTCGCTTTCATGATTTAGTGGGATCATCCTAACCTCCTCACCTTATCCTCTTTATCTTATAAAAGGAGAGGAGCTCTCATGGAGAAGGGCTAAGTGGGATTTGGCTTGGAATTATTAGCTTGGTTGGAGTGTCTTTGAGTTTTGCCTTTGTCAAGAGAGATTGTGAATAGTATCAGATCTATGCTGTCAAAATCCTTGGAGTGGAAGTGTGTGGGGAATGGAGGATAGTTGGAAGGGACCTTATGACATCAAGGCCATGGTTGTAATCTCTCTTTCATGTTTAATATGATACAGTAATATGATTCTTTCCTATAAATCTTTTTGTGTTTTATTGTATGATTCCTTGATCACATACATAGGTTTATATTGAGTTTATGCTATTACTATCACTTTGGTTGGTTGCGTTCTTTTGTAGGTTCATCATTTTATGAGTGTTGGAACGAAGCTAGGATGGCAATGGTGAGAGGAAGCGACGTTTAAATGGTATGTCACCCATCCTTGTTTAGTTAGTAAATTCAATATCTAAAACTTAAGGAAAGCATCATGTTTTGGTATGTTTTGTTCTAGATCTAGGTGGATCTAGGGAGATCAATTAGTGTTTGCACCTATCGATTTGTCTAATAACATCAACTTCCTTGAGGTTTCCTATGACTGGATCTGAAATACGAAGGGGTGCACAACCATACAACATCTGATGCACTGGTATCACCACGAAATGACAAATTTTGTAAAAATAATCCTTATCATTTTCTTCCCACATCTTAGAATGATATTCATGAATAGGTTTAGTTCAGGTTGGGTTCCAACTCCAATTCATCAAAGGGAAAGGATTCATGAAACATATAGCATCAATAATGTATGTGGACTTGTAAAAGGCTATTGGTCGGCCACTGGATCTCATGGTTTGATACTCTATAACCTCCTTAGTTAGGTTATCTAATAGAATCTTGTTCCAATTGAAGCTATAGCCTTCGGTTGCTTCATGTAAAAGGGGCACCCATTCTATAGGGAAATGGGTAGGACTTTTCTTCCCAAAAAGTCTACATAGCATCATAGCCACATAGACCATGTACTCATTCAATGAGGTTGTGGCATAAACGCTATGGGTATTGGCCCTGAATTTTGTTGGGAGGCTCCACCAGTATGTTTGATCTGCCTCTGTGCATTCTTTCCTTTGAAATTCACTTACAAACTCTTTATTATAAATGTACTTAGAATTGGGAGAAAGTTTGTACATTACTTGTATGTGCTCCGATCAGAAAGAGCCGACAACAACCCCTCAGCTATCCAAAATGCTTCTCGTCTACATGTTTGTCCTCTCTAAAACCCAACTAATCATATCATTATATGTCATGAGTTGTGGGCACGTAGCTACTTTGTGAAGTTTGGACTCTACTATGTCCTAGAGTTTGTTATCAGAATCATCAGGAAAATTCTTTATTTCGTAGTCCAAGGTTTCAAAAATTTGCCTCCAGGATTTGATGGAATCAATGGCATGTGTGTAGTATCAGATATGACATCTCCTTTCGGGCTTCAACTTTCAGCTGCTTCTTCACTTTTCTTAAGTGCCTTTCTAGGTGCCATAATGTTCGCACTAGACTAAAAACTTGTTTGCAGAGGAAAAATATATAAACCTGGATAAATGCAACTCACTCCTGATTATAAAAAAATAAGAATGAAATTTGAAATACAAAACCTTTATTAACCTTTAACTTGTCTTACAATGAGCGTACTGACACAAGCGATAAGGAATTAATGTTTTAATGAGGGAGATATGCCTTCATGTCAAAAATATCTCCATTTGTCTGTTATTAATACTGCAGCATATCGACGATTTCAAAATGGAGTTTCGAAAGGACTGCTTTCAACAAATCCCGAAATACGAAACACGAAAAGTAGTTTAGTCATTATCAATCCCATTTTAAACTAACTTAATTTAGTTTTAGAATTTGTTAAAAAATCACGATTTCTCATTTCGGAGTTTCGGGAATCCTGTACCTAAGAGGTATGTCATAAGCAAACCCCAAATCGCGATGGGATTAATTTAGGCGCTAATCACTTGTATTTATGCTTTAATTAATCGAGATTAGTAATTAATTTCTTGTTTTAGGAAAAACGGGGATCATGCGTTCGAGGGTCGACATTTTGAAATCACTTTGATACAAGAAAACCCGAATCGTGAAAGATTAATGAATTGTTGATTGGGTTTAAGAGTTTAATTAATCACGACTAAAGGGTACTTTGTGAAACGTGCGTTGGGACTTATAACACTCATTTTTTCTTTTTCATTTCTTTAAATATAAAGCCTTTTTGGGATTTCGGCATTGAGACTCTGGAGTTGTTAACTAAAAATCATACTTGGTGAAAAGCCGAATCCCGAAACCCAAAAAAATTGAAAGACTTTTGACTCCTTTTTAGGACTAAGGGCAGCTCCATGACTAGGAAATGGCGAAGTTTCAGGTTTAAAGGGCAAAAAATTAAACTTCGTGTCAACATTAGGCTCCATCTAGGGATCTTGTTTCCTTGTGGGACAAGAAGAACATGTAAACCAAGTGCCTTTACTGGGTAAATGGGGTCAATAATTCGAATCTGTGACACAGACCATGAGAAAAACCAAAAGAGGGTTTTAGGATCTCTACGTTTGACTTTGAAAATTCTTCAAAAATAAAACATCTGATGATCTCGAGTCAGGTTCTCAATAGATTTCCTTTTCTGAAACTGACCTCATATCTGTGTAAGATAATCAAAACCAAATTAACCATTCTACTTGATTATGTTTGCATCAAGATAAAGCAATTTCAATGTGTTAAATTAGGGGATCCTAGAAACCTATAATGTAAATCCAGCTGAAAGAAGAAAAGTTACCAGAGCGTCTTGTAATTCATGTATAACAACCTTATCAGATATAAGGATATTGCTTCACTGCAACGAGCATGTTCAGTAGCCCGGTGAAGTTATCTGACTTCCCATATTGAATTCCCTTTCACCACTTCATTGTTTTCTAGCATTTAAATGTTGAGATGATGGCAATCAATATAATGAATTTTCTTTCTTCATTTCTTTGGACTAGATGGGGGAAATCAATATTGAATTTCCTTTCACCATCTATCTGTATATACTTTTTAATATGAAGTGGGGGAAATCAATCAGTATGTAATATACTCGGGAAGATATCTGCTTGAATTGTTTAACAACATAGGCCTATCAACTTACTTAAATAGCTCTGGGCTAATCTTCTCTCTTGCCTTCAAACATAATTGGCTTCAAGGAAATTCTTAAGGGAAACTTCTTGATATCTTTTTAAGGAATTTCCTTGAGCAAAACCAATCAGTTTATTCATGTTAGAAAAGATAATAAAGTTAGGATTAGCCTAGACATACTTCTAGTTTAGCTAAATTTAAAGAAATATAAACTCAACCTATTCTCGTTTTTGAAGGTTTGTTCACGAATTTTCACAACCAAAGTGAGACCTTTCTTTTCTCAGGGAACTTATGATAAAACATCAGGGTCAGGCAAGAATTAGGATTTATCATGACTAAGGAGAAGGTAAGGGGCTTCAAAAAAACTATTGCACATATGATTGTTCTTAAGGACTTTCTTAGTTAACTTTCATAACTTTTCCTTAAGTCCCCCCTTTCTTTTTGACTTTCTTATTTGAAAATTTCAGTGATAATATTAGAATCAATTGAACTAATGATTTATTATTTGTATCTTTTTAGGGTAATTTAGCCTAAATTTTCATAGCAGAATCTCATATCTTGGTAACTCCTATGTTGCCAGCCAAAAAGGCTATTAATTTATTACCTTTTTCATTGGAAGATATTTAATATATATATCCATGCCTGTCACCATTTTAGCCTCTCTAGTCTCTTGGTTCGTCAACAACTTTCCAGTGAAATAAATAACATACTAATTGTCAGGAAATCTCATGAATCGGGTTTTTTTTTTTACACAAAAATCAAACTTACCGAAAGAAATGGAACTATAAAGTAAGCATGAAAACAAAAAGGTATGTACAATGAGAGTTTAGGAACATATTACTGCATGAAGTGTTTAAGGTGTCGCCCATTTACAGGGGCATTGAGAATGTCTCCATCGATATTTTCTAATGAAAAATCATTTTTTCCCTCAGAAGCTGAAATATTATATGGGTCGGACCAAATTGGATCAAACTTGCCATGTTTAGCAGTGTCTTTTTTCCTGGCTTCCCATTTCAGGACCAAATTGCCAGGGAGGAAATCTCTATCTTTAGATTTTTTATCGAATAAGGCCTTCATGTTATCCTGATATCTCTATAACCTTTCATTTACTTCGGCCCTATTTTGTTGAACTTCAACCAGTTGGTTTATCGAATATTGCCAAAGTTTCATTACTGGCAGGGCAAGATTTATTGGTAAAATAATGTCAGTGCCATATACCATCTGAAAAGGGGAAATATCAATTGATATTTTGGTACTTATCCTGTTAGCCCATAGAGCATATTTTAAATGGATATGCCATGCTTTCTTGTTTTCAGTCAAAACATTTTTTTTCACGGTAATCAGACTTTTATTAGATGATTCAGCTAGACCATTACCCTGTGGATAGTAAGCTATGGAGTGTCCTAGTTTTATGTTATATTTTTGGCAAAACATTATCATGGACATTGACTTAAATGCTTGCACATTATCAGTGACTATCTTTTGGGGAAAGCCAAACCTGGATAAAATATTTTCTTCTAGGAAACTGATTACTACCGAGTCAGTTGCATTTCTCGTGGGAATAGCTTCCACCCATTTAGTGAAAGAGTCTGTAGCAGTTAGAATCCACTTTTGTTGAGCCCTGGAGTGTGGATGAATTTCTCCAATGAAATAGAGACCCCATTGCTGAAATGGAGCTTCGGTTTTAACCGAAACTAAAGGTAAAGTTGGGACTTTCTATTTTCCTATAAACAACTGACAAGGAGTACGTTCAGACTTTAGTGTTCACATCTGGGAATAATTTAGGCCAGTAATACACAGCTCTTAATATTTTATAATTCGTTTCCCTCCAAGCATGGTGTCCTCCGCACACTCCCACATGGAATTCATCTATAAGCCTTTCTGTTTTAGTCTCGACTAAGAAACTCAGCAGGAAACCCAGGGGGTCTTTCCAATACAATTTACCATCTATGATACAATATTTTACAGCGTGTAACTTTAGTTTCCTAGTTTTATATGGGTTTAACTCATTGGGACATTGAAGGGTCAGTAGGTAAGAAACGATATCGTGATACCAGACTGAAGTAGAGAACTTGTCTTGAATCTCAGTTATGGGTGAAGTGACGTCAAGCTCATCTATTTATAGGAATCCCTCATTCTCTTGTAGTTGATTTATCCCAAGTGTTTTTAAATTTGATTCAGTTAGCAATTTGGCTAAACCTTGACCTTTGATAATTTTAGTTGGTTTGACTTCCAGGTTGAACTCCTGAATTTTAGCCAGCCACCTGCCTCTTCTTTCGTTGTTGTCTGGTTGCACCAGTATATCTTTAACATAACTTGAAGGCACGTAAGCAATGATCTTTGAGTGCGATACATAGGTTCTGAAAGCCTTGAGATCTTTTACCATTGCATGAGCTTGTTTTTCCAATATGTCATATTTTAGTTCAGCGTCTCTGAGACTTCTACTAAAAAATGCAATAGGCCGCTCAAAACCTTCCTCATTTTTTTGTAACAATACAACTTCGATTGTCTGTTCAGAGGCAAAAGAAAAAATCAAAAACTCTTTTGTGTAATCTGGGCTTGCCAGGACTGGTGCTTAGATTATTACTTTCTTGATACATTGAAATGTCGCTTTGGCTTCATTTGTCCATTTTACCTCATTGTTCTTTTTAAGCATATATGTAATCAATTTTACAATTTCGGCCAAGTTAGGGATGAATCTTCTCAAGAAGTTTATTTTTCCTAAAAAAGACTGAATTTCTTTTACGTTTCTAGGAATATTTATAGTATCTATCGCCTCAACCTTTTTGAGATCGATTTTGATTCCATCTCTAGACACGATATGACCCAAGAGTTTACCTTCTTGCATCGCAAAATGGGATTTCTTGGGATTAAGTGACAAACCAAATTTGCGACATTTCTCGAAATTTTGTTTGAGGTGTGTTAGATGTTCTGCATCAGATTTAGAGAAAACAGTCAGGTCATGAAGATAGATAACGACGAACTTATCTCTTTCTCCCACAAAAGCAATATCCATGGCTCATTGGAAAGTTTCCCCTGCATTCATTAAACCAAAAGGCATTTTGTCATACATAAAGGTACCCCAAGGGGTAGTGAACACAATTTTTTCTTTGTCATCTTGATGTACTGCAATTTGATTGTAACCTAAAAAACCATCAATCATGGACATTCTGTTAGCTCCAACTACTTTTTCTAAAACATGATCCATCTTAGGTAATGGATAATTGTCCTTAAGTGATGATCGATTCAGGTTTCTAAAATCTACACACAGTCTGATCTCACCATTTTTCTTTCTCACTGGGACTAAATTGGCTACCCACTCAAAGTATCTCAGTGGGACAATGATTTTAGCATCCAGGAGCTTTTTGACTTCTTTTTCTATTATCGGTAGTAGGATAGGTTTAATCTGCCTAAGTTTTTGCTTAAAAGGTTTGACACCCGGTTTCAGAGGAATTTTATGTTCCATTATAGTAGTGTCATAAGTTCTCAATTCATCATAAGACCAAGTGAAAATGTATTTATATTGTCTAAGCAACTCAACATACTTACTTTTGATTTCGGGAGACAAATATTTGAATAATTTCACCAACCTAGGATTTTCTTTGGTACCTATATCACAATCCTCGACCTCCTCTGGCTGAGGCTATAAGATAGAATTCAAAGGGATGTCATCATGATTAAATAGCCTTTATAAGGGGATCATACCCTTAGGTATATGATTAGTTTTTAAAACAAGCATCCGGTGGTTAGTGATTTTATCTTGGAACTCTTGGGGATCTTCGCCTTCATGCATGATCCAAATAGGGTCATTCTGGTTTTCTTGGTCGGCATGCGTTTCAGCAAAGTCATCTATTGTCTCTAAAAACTTATGGAGTTGTTCATCGTCCTCAAAAACTTGCCAATGTTGTATGTTATTTCGTATGGAAGGCCTATGTCTCATTAGTATATGGTATTTTAGTTTGAAAACAGTGGGAGTTGTGAACGTTGAAGCTGCTTTGGCTAATGCATCTGCCTGTTGATTTTCTACTCTTGGAATATAGTGAATATTGAAAGAGGAGAAAAAAATTTCGATCAGATCCCAAACACAATTTCGGTAAGACCTTAACCTAGGATGTTTGGCCTGGTATTGACAATTTACCTGTTTCAAAATTAACTCTGCATCGCCAAAAACTTCCAAGCTTTTAATTTTCATTCTCCTGACATCTTCTAATCCTAACACTACGACTTCATACTCACATACATTATTAGTGTGGTAAATGTTCCACTGTAACCTATAAGAAAAAGGGATAACGAATTTGTCGCTAGGTGCCACAAAAAGCACCCTAGCTCCTACCCCAAAATAAGATGAGGCACCATCAAAAAACAATTTCCAGACACCAATGTTATATACATCCTGCTTTATTTGTTCTTTTTCTTTTTTATTTTCTATACAACTTTATTCTATACATACATCAATATCGTCATCGATAGATAAAATACAATTGCCTAAATCTTGATCAACAATATAAATAGGGTAGTTATTTGGGTTATGTGGGTCACTTACCGTGAATGCTAACCTGGTTTCTCTATACAAGAGCTTGAAATGTCCTCCAAAGACCGGGATCGTGGCATACGTCATGTCAAGTTGGAGGGATCCTCCAAGTTTAGCACCCCAAGACCTGGATAAGAGCATACCATACTTTGGTGGTATATCGATGACAACCACATCTATTTGGATGCTTTTTCCAGGTATCTGTGCAAGGTTAACAACTAAGTCTTTTATCATGCCTATACACTTAACTTTTCTTGAATCAAATGAATATAAATATCCATAAGGTCTGGTGATTTCAAGACCAAGTCTATCCATAATGGCTTTAGGCATTACATTATGAGAGGCTCCAGAATCTAACATGCAATTATGGAGTAGGTGATCGTACACAGTCAATGTGATATAGAAAGGGGAAACAATGTCTTTGGCAGCTTCAAAATGTGGGCCGAAAATTATGTTAGGCTTGTCATCTTCCAAATTTATAACATTGGCCTGGCTTTCGTTTTCTGAAAAACTGATTAATTTAACGATTTGTTTTTTGTATATTCGGTTTTTGGCCAATTCAATGAGGGGTATAGGAATTTTGATTTTATTGATTTCATTTTCCAAATTAAAATTTTCTACTGTATTGTCGATCTCTAAGGTTTGGGTTTCAAAACCTTTCTTTTCATCTTTCCTTTATTGTGATATTTTCATTTAAGTTGCAGGAACCTCTACTTTCTGTGTGTTTACGGCTGGTGTATCTACCGACTCTATCTTGGTAGGATGTGTGTCAGCGGTCTTAGTTCTTATAGTTTGTTTTTCATCATTTTTTGAAACTGACTCGTCTATTTCACCCCTCGAAAAAATATTTTTCACTGCGGGAGTTGTGAGGCTCTTGTTTCTAGGCCTTAGATTGTACTTTTGGTGGAGTTCGACCATTATATCGTCTATGATTCCCTGATAGGTTGAATCTTTTGTAAAACTATTCTTCTTGTTATTCTCATATCTATGTTCTGTAGTTAAAGATTTTTCATAATTTTGTCTCGTTATATAAGGTTGTAGGCAATCATCGCCAAGATTATTGATATTTTCTTCTAACTCTTCAAAATCCTCCACGTCTTCTGCTCCTATAAATTTTTCGCTTTTAAAGGGGGTTTGGATTTTTTGATCCTCATTCTTAATTTGTCTTGGTTGATTTTGAGGGTTAGGATTCCTTCTGAAATCCTTTTTGGGAAAATACTCATTCTTCGCTTGATCTAGTTCCATTCTTGATATCTTATTTGACAGTTCTTTGATGATTCTCACCATATCGTGCATTTTGTCTTCAAAAGATATTCCTGATCTAGACGGTCCCCCTTGATCTCTATATCTTCTGGTTTCTTTATTTCTAGTTTCAAATTTGGTTTTCAAATTTCCTGATGCCATCATGTTTGACTCAATTTCTAAGGAATCATCTTGCATTTTGGTGAGGTCTATTTATCTCCTCTCCCTCAATAACAGGGCGAAATCAAGGTCAAAATCTCCAGCGAAGGTTACTTTCCCTGAAAGTTGAGAGGGTTTGACCTCGACTAGAATCTTATTATACAATTTATTGAACCTTTGGGTGAACTCGAGGACTGATTCAGAGTTTTTCTTTCTTAGAGCCCCAAATTTAGTTAGATAATAGAGATGATCCTTCCGTTCGCCCCACTTCCTAATAAAAGCATTTTCAAGTTCGTCATATTAATTGATAGATCCTGCTGCTAGACTTCGGAACCAGGTTCTTACCTGTCCTTCAAAAGTATGAACCAATAGTCTCGAGTAAACATCTCCATGTTCCAATCCAAGGATGTCAACAAATTGGTCAAATAAATTGATGTGTTCCGCTGCAGTTAGATCACCTTCTCCGGTGAATTTCGGCAGATTCTTCATGTAGTTTTCAGGTAGGTCATGGAGAGGAACTGGGAGGACCAAAGGAGCGTATCTAGTAGCCACTTTTGCAAATATTCGAGGGAGTGGTACTTGGTCGCATGCTCCTCCTCCTCCTGCACCACCTGCGGAAACACCTCCTGCCCCACCTCCTCTAGCCGCAACCATTCTTGATTTAGAGACTGAAGCTTGGAGTTTATAAAGGAGGGTTTTGAAAAAAGGGTTATCAATGGACAGGAAACTTGAGACAAAGGAACTAGGAAAATGTGGGTTGGTTTCTTCCAACTCACAGGGCGAATAAGTAGTAGAATCAAGAGAAGTCGAGTCAAGATATATAGGATAATCATAGGAGTTCTAAGAGATAGGAAAACGATCTTCATGAAGTGAGGAGGTGTCAATCGAAGCGGGAAGTGAGGCAGATCTTTTTCCTCTATTGGTGAAAGAAACAGTTGGGAAAGTTTCAATTTTAAAATCAGGTAAGACCAAACCAAGTTCAAGGGTTACAATCCTATCGGCAGGTAATTCCCCACAAGGAGGCAGGGAATTACATTCTTCGAGTTGAGCTTTAGTATTCGACTACATAACTTTCGGTTGATAAAACTTAATTGTTGATGAAGCAATATGTTTGAGGTATTTTTTTTATTTTAAATTTTTTTTTGGGTCGGAAACAGGCAAAGTTTGTTTGTCGTCTGGATTCTTCCTTGTGTTTTTTCAGTTAAAAGCCAGTTTATTTTTTGTGGAGTCGCCAAGTGAAATATAAGGGTAGCCTTAGAAGGTTTTCAATATTTGTTCACTATCAAAGAAAGAAAGTGTCAATGTCGTTCTTCCCAGGGAAAAAGCTTCGTTTCTTCATTCCCCGGCAACGACGCCAAAAAGATGTTGTTCCTGAGTTTATACTTTAAGGCTCTAAAGTATACTGTCAAGGCATCCGAAGAGGTAGAGAAAGTTAAGGGTAGAAAGGTCGGTCATATGAAGAAGGGCTATGGATGGTTTCTTAACTGTCTCTGTCTAGCTTCCCAGTTTTCTTGGATACTAATATCCCTTTCAATTGTTGCCCATGAACATTCTAACTCAACCCGGTTGCTAGTTGTTTGTAACATGGTGTTGAATAAATTTAAAGTGATACTTGTTTGGTCTGATAGGTCGGGTTCGATGTTGGGTTGTCTTGTAACTGGTACAGTCATGAGGGATAAAGACTGAAAAGATAAATTCTTTTGTTTTCTTTTAGGGTTTGCTATTTCTGTTTCAAAATATGTAAGAAGAACTCCAAAACCTTGAATTAATAGTATGATGAAACTAAAGGCTGTTTTTGGTATCTGAGTTAAATTTTGAAAAGGGAATATGCATGAAATGAAAAGAAAACATAAAGTTGTTGAACAAGGTGAGGCATCAATTAAAGAGGAATCTCACTTTGTGACAAAAGAAGAAAATAGTTAGGAAAAACTCTTAATGAAGCATATGATATTGAAATCTAAAACATTCACAGGTCTTGTACTTGCTGATAGCCGATACAAAGGAAAAATTGTAAACAATTAAATTGCAAAAATAATTAATCATCACATTAGAGGTTGTACTAAATTACGGTTAATCATTCATCAAAGAGATATATGAAAAATATGATACAACGGAGAAGAACATAACTCAAACTTGACCAGATCTGGAATCTTCAATCTGTATTTGTATTGATTCAAAAAATATCTTCAAATTCTTCTGTACAATGCACCCCGAAAAAGCCCTCTTTCAGTCTCATGAAATTATACTTATACAAGATCACCAATACATTGATGGTTGGTGATTTCCTAACTCCTAGGGGCAAACAGTTACAAAAATGAAAACCTCAACCATTTGCATGATTATACTTTATTTTTCTATCATCACGATAACATAAGATTTCAAAATGATACTTCATTGTTTTATTGATGTATCTCCTTGTTTCGACCCAATACATTCAATACATTTTTCAAGAAAGTGTACAAAATTTCTGGGAGGCTCTGGAAAATCCTTCACTTCGAATAGATAAAATTTTCTCTAAATTTTTGGAAGCCGGTCTTCGATCCCCTTACCAACAAACTTAATTGATTGCAATTTTAAGTTTGGCTTCACCAACCACCTGTCTATTAGGGTAACATCAATTTCCTTTAATTGTGAAATTTCCATCTGAATTTCGTTCGAACCCTCTTTGAAATTCAACTGGTGTCTTACAATGTTTATCGGTCCTAATTGCCCAGTGCAATTATCTCTTCCAATACCTAATGATCCCTTGTCCAAAAAATCAAAGATTTATTCGCAATCATCTTTGATTTCTTTGGTTATTTTCTTGTTTTCTGCTATGTTGGTTTCCCATACTTTGAGCATGATATGGCCTTTGATCTGCTCTGTGACATATAGCTTTGGAGTTTTCAATAGCTCTTCGTTTTCTAAACATACAACTGCGCTTTGGAAAGTGGCCCTTGCTGCTTTAGCTTATTTTTCTTTAAAAATAATATTATCAAAAGAATTTCTTACTTCTTGAAAATAATTCTGAATAATCTCTACTTTGGAGATTAATCTCTGTTGCTCAGCTTCTATGTTTGTATGTACTTCTAGTGACAGGGCCTGAAAGACTTTCAAGTCTATCACCTGATTCTAAATGGAATTCAATCTCTCCTGCAATTGTCTCACTAATTCTTCCTGCTAGGTTGCCTGCCCTTGACTGTTTTTCTTTTTCTTATACAACTCATCCAAGCTAGACTTAAACAATTTAATTTCTTGTTTGTCGACAGATCTGGCCTGCTCTAGACCTTTATTTATTTCTTCTTTGATATTTTTATCGGTATCTTTTAGTTGGTTTTGCAACTAGACTATCCTGTGGTTACTCGGTTTCAACCTTGTTCTCATATTCTCAACAGTGAATAGATTTGTTGTTGCCAAAGCTCCCATGGAGCCCGCTACCTCTGTAGAGAAATCTTCCTCTTCCAAGTTTTTCCCATCTACCAGCACCCTTTGTTTCTTTACCATACCACCTTCTCTCATATACATCTCCTACTTTAATACAACCTTCCTCTTTTTACTGAAGAAATAATCAGAGGGAGGTATTTATTCTCTAGAGACAGGGGCGAGATCACTAGCATATATGACTCCTATATGAGGGAGACCAAAAGTAGACTGTAAAGGCATCAAGGAACCAATGGGATTATCAAACTCTGTGGATTTTGTTTCCCCTGTTGTCTTGGGGGTATCAACATGAACATTAGATGATGAAGGGGGAGTAGATTGACTGGACTTAGGAGGTGTCCCAGACCTTATTTCTATTTATGCTCCTAGATTCTTTATCTATGGGACTTCTTTGTTTTGTGAAGATCCTTTGCTCCCCTGTGGATTTTCCTCGGTGTTTTCTTTATCCTACGTTTCTTTT
Source organism: Picea engelmannii (assembly GCA_009831015.1). NCBI lineage: Eukaryota > Viridiplantae > Streptophyta > Pinopsida > Pinales > Pinaceae > Picea > Picea engelmannii. Next base: position 304,823 of record ML786838.1, read on the forward strand.
CTGAAACCCGGGGGAGTGTTTTCTTGTTATGGAGTAGGGGTTGTTGCTTGTCCCTACAATACCTTGGGAAACCCACTTCATTTGTGTCTCTAGAAGGTTAGAAAACTAGTTCGCAAGTTGGATGGTAATGTATGTACCTTGTCTAACACCTCCTCATAGGTTTTGGCCCCTTCGAAAATGTCATTGCGAGGGGATTCCTCATGTTCATATGCTTTCATTCCATAGTGAGCCATGTGATTTCCCACTGTTTGATAAGGGTAATGTTTCTTATGTTCGAGATCCACCAACTTGACCTCCTCTAGAGTTGCAGCTTCAACCTTGGAATGACCCAAGTTGAGTAGCGAAAACCTCCCAATCTATATGGGAAAGACTGGACAAAACTCTTTCTGAGCTATCTTCAGTTCTATCCCAATACCGCCTATTATTATCTGATGAGGTACCAGTCTGTCAGGGAGGAATTTTGGAAGTGCATGAGGAGGGATCGAACATCTGAAAACCATGATATAGGAGAAATTCTCCTTAATAAACCAATCAACAACTGCCTTGAGGTTTCCTATGACCGACTCTGAAATACGAAGGGGTGCATAGCCATACAACATCTGATGCACCGGTATCACCACGAAATGAAATTTTTTGTAAAAATAATCCTTAGCATTTTCTTCCCACAACTTAGAATGATATTCATCAATAGGTCCAGTGCAGGTTGGGTTCCAAATCCAATTCCTCAAAGGGAAAGGAGTCGTGAAACATATAGCATCCATAATGTATGAGGACATGTAAAATTCTACTGTTTGGCCACTGGATATCGCGGCTTGATACTCTATAACCTCCTTAGCTAGGTTATCTGATAGAATCTTGTTCCAATTGAAGCTATAGCGTTCGGCTACTTCATGTAAAAGGGGAACCCATTATGCAGGGAGATGGGTAGGACTTTTCTTCCCGAAAAGTCTACATAGCATCATAGCCACATAGACCATGTACTCATTCAATGAGGTTGTGGCATAAATGATATGGGTATCGACTCTGAATTTTGCTGGGTGTCTCCACCAGTATTTTATTATCTTGAGGTGTGTTTAATCTGCCTTTGTGCATTCTTTCCTTTTAAATTCACTTACAAAATCTTTATTATAAATGTGCTTAGAATTCGGAGACAGTTTGTACATTACTTGTATGTGCTTTGGTCTGAAAGAGCCGACGACAACCCCTCGACTGTCCAAAATGATTCTTCTTTGCACGTATGTCCTCTCTAAATCCCAATTGATCATATCGTTGTATGTCATGAGTCGTGGGCACGTATCTACTTTGTGAAGTTCGGACTCTGCTATGTCCCAGAGTTTGTTATCAGAATCATCAGGAAAATTCTTGATTTCGTAGTCCAAGGTTTCAAAAAATTTCCTCCGGGATTTGATGGAATCAATGGCATGCGGTGTAGTATCAGATATGACATCTCCTTCCGGGTTTGAGCTTTCAGCTACTTCTTCACTTTTCTTAGGTTCCTTTCTAGGTGCCATAATGTTCACACTAGACTAAAAACCTGTTTGCAAAGGAGAAATATATAAGCCTGGATAAATGCAACTCACTCCTGATTATAAAAAAATAAGAATGAAATTCGAAATACAGAACCTTTATTAACCTTTAACTTGTCTTACAATGAGCGTACTAACACAGGCAATAAGGAATTAATGTTTTAATGAGGGAGATATGCCTGGAGATACACCTTCATGTCAAAAATATCTCTATTTGTCCGTTATTAATACTGCCACATATCGGTGATTTCAAAATGGAGTTTCAAAAGAACTACTTTCAACAAATCTCGAAATGCAAAATGTGAAAAGTAGTTTAGTCATTATTAATCTTGTTTTAAACTAACTTAATTTAGTTTTAGACTTTGTTAAAAATTCACGATTTCGCATTTCAGAGTTTTGGGAATCCTGTACCTAAGAGGTATGTCATAAGAAAACCCTGATTCCTGAAATCGCGATGGGATTAATTTAGGCTATAATCACGTGTATTAATGCTTTAATTAATCGAGAATAGTAATTAATTTCTTGTTTTCGGAAAAACAGGGATCGGGCATTCGAGGGTCGACATTTTGAAAGCACTTTGATACAATAAAACCCGAATCGTGAAAGATTAATGAATTGTTGATTGTGTTTAAGAGTTTAATTAATCATGACTAAAGGGTACTTTGGGAAACGCTCGTCAGGACTTATAACGCTCATTTTTTCTTTTTCATTTCTTTAAATATAAATCCTTTTCAGGATTTTGGCATTGGGACTCTAGAGTTGTTAACTAAAAATCATACCTCGTGAAAAGCCGAATCCCGAAACCCGAAAAAATCGAAAGACTTTTGACTCCTTTTTAGGACTAAGGGTGGTTCCATGACTAGGAAATAACGAAGTTTCAGGTTTAAAGGGAAAAAAATTAAACTTCGTGTAAACAAATCTTCTACCTCTTCTTCGTCACTTGTCAAGCCTTCCCTCGTGGCTACGACTCTCTTCTTGGTGTTTACCTTGTATTGGTCGGATACTCCATTGTGCGCCTTTCCATCTATCGCCATGATCCGCTTGATCTGGTCGTTGTCCATCATGATTGGGTCCAAGGATTCCTCCTTCTTTCCTTCATCCACTTCTCCTTCCATTTTTCCTTTTTATGTCAGTGCTTCCCCCCTTCCCGCATGTACGTAGGGAAGTTTAGTTGTCTGATTCCATTGTCATTACACCTTTTTTAAACAACAAGATCTTAATGGAAGTATACAATGATCTAATATACCTTCCTCGAGGTCCACATAGAAACTCTTTCTCTGTTGCATTGTACGACTTCGCGGTATCTACTGAAAATTCTGTTATAAATCCTACTACAATACTGTCGAGCCAAATATCTACTGTGCGGGTGAATTTGTTATTCACCTACTGTAACTGCGTGATATGAACTAGGGTCCACTCTAACTATCGGATCTGATTTTTGCGAGTTATCCTTCAACCTCAATATCCACTCGTGCAATAAGTGTGGAAAATCATAGAAAAAGACTTCATGCAGATCAGTAAACACATACTTCTCAAGATATTTGCGTGATGTTACTCTAGGGTTGTTTTTATCTTTCTGCACAAAATCTAGCTCCTTTATCTTTATACAACTTTTGATCTCTTCTTTTGTAAGATTCCACGGTCTCAACATCCCCTTCTAGAAGTGAATTCTTATCACCTTCTCATCATCTAATTAGCTATTGTTTTGACTTGCCTTCTGTAGGGCCTACAATATTTTAACAGATATTGAACAAATCGCACATTCTTCTACCAGATCTTCAGTAGATCTTATCTACTCAATCCTATGTTATTCCAACCGATGGAAACAAAACCATTTTTTGGTTTCTTATCTAAGATATTATTTTAACATGTTTGACCCAGGTTCAGGTCTACTAGGGTTCCAAAAAAGCCTCTAAAACTATCGAACCTCCTGGTAAACCATAAGGGAGTGCAGTACACATAGTGTACTGCACAGTCTCACCCGAGATAGTTTTAATGGGTGACTACAATGCTCAAGTGCTTGCAGTCTAGGATCAAGTGGGGATCTGTTAGTGCGTGATGTGGATTATATTTATTGTATTAATAAATATTATGTCAGTCATCGATCTTAGTTATCATGTTGTTCCTTATGCATGTATGAAAATCCAGAGATCTAACTATTCCAAAAAAACATTTATATAAGATTTCACCATTAGCAACAAATATATAGCCAACAATCATTCCACACAACACATGAATTACCGTGGTTCACCCCCTCCTGGGCTATGTCCATGAAGATTTATCTCTAAGGCTCTTTTATTATAGGTTTGTCATGCATGGCGTTGTGCGCACTACAACTCTGTTCATACATCCATCACTCAGGATCCATGACCTTTACAAGGCTAACTAGATTGCACCAAGCTCCTCAACCTGCAATCGAACTCTCAAGGTCAAGTCCCTTTTCCCTCCCATAGCTCAACATCTTACAAAAAGGTATCAGACCATATATGTGTCACAGACCTGTAACTCTATCTCATGTGAGTAACTCATAACAACCATCAAAGACACCTAAACCACAACCCCCCCTAGACCTCCTAGGTGTCTATTTATATCTATTATTGGCTCATCGACTGTTACATTCTCTTACCAAAACCATAACCTAATTAGGTCTTCTTTCTTGCTGGTCTTGCGTGCTTTTCTCCTCTGCATGTGCGCTTTCTTCCGTTGCTTTTCTAACACTTGCCTTTCTTTCCCTTCTTATTGCATGCGTGCCTTGCATGCTTTTCTGCCAATTGTCTCGCCTCCATGTCGTGCATTTTCCCCAAAATGGGTTGTGCCCAACACTGAGGAAATATGCGACATGGTTGGTGCTACCCTTACTATACTTGATATTCAAGTGGAATTGATGCAGGTACGTGGACCACTTTTGATGGTGGTAATTCTGTAACTTTCCTTGTGTTTGCATGAATTGGAGAGGCATGTGATTAGTGTGGATGATCGTTTGCTTCCCCATAATGTAATCCTTCCAATGTCGACATGCCTGCACAATGGAGTACAACTCTTTTTCATATGTGAGGTATCTGTAAATAACATCAGATAGAGTTTCATTGTGATAGGCTATTGGTTGCCCCTACTGAGTGAGGACTGCACTGATAGCATAATCTGAAGCATCTGTCCCAATCTCAAATGGTTGTTGCAGATCTGGAAGAATGAGGAGTGGTGCTTAGCAGAGGCAAAATCTCAAATCCTAGAATTCTTTCTGTTGGTGAATGGACCACACAAAATTGGCCTTCGCGCCACCCTTGGTCACCTAGCTTAGGGCCCAAGCAATGTGAGAGAACCCCAAAAAAAAATGCCAATAAAAGTTGGTGAGGCCCAAGAATTTGCGGAGATCGGTCACTGTCTTCGAGGCTAGCCAATCGTGGATGACTTGGATCTTGGTTGGATCCAAATATACACCCTACTCATCCACGATGTATCCCAAATATTGGATTTGTTGCATGACGAAGGAACACTTCTTCAAATTGGCATATAACTTTTTCTATAGCAGGGTTCCCAATCCCTGTTAAATATGATCCAAATGTTCCTCCCAGGTTTCATTGAAGATGAGGATGTCATCCAAATATACAACCACAAAATATTTTTTGATTGGTTGTAATATATCATCCATCATCCATGTGAATGTGACCAGGGAATTAGTCGAGCCGAAAGGCATGAACAACCACTCAAAGAGGCTTTCTTTAGACTTGAAGGTTGTCTTCCACACATCAGTTTCCTCAATCAACACTTGGTGGTAGCTTGACTTCAGATCAGTCTTGCAAAAAAACTTAGCTCCCTTGAGTTAATCTTTTCACTGATGGAAAGATTGTGGATAGAGAAATAACCCTCTAGCATATTTACACATTTTCCAAAGCGTTGATGTATATCTGGCCTTCAAATAAAGGAATATCAAAATTAACTTGTATATTGAAGGGTTTCACACCTCCGAAGTGACTATTGGTTGAAGGCTCCTTCATTGTTGTCGGAAACCGTCAAAGGATGTGGGCAAAATTATCCATCATCTCATTCCTTTGTCACGCGAGGGATTCCTCAAGCAATAGTTTGAAAGGATCTCATGTCCCATCATCCCTCTTTTATTTCGCCATGGAAGTTTGCTTGGGCGCATGAGAGCAGTTTTCCTTAAGAGAAACAAGCTTGAGACCCAACTCTCTATACCCTGACCTCGTCGGGGACATGCACTAAGAATGATAAGGAGAAGACTGCTCTGATACCACTTATCCGAATTATTTTTGGGAATAATATGAAGGCATAAATAGAACCTAGATATAACAAAGAAATACATAGAGATATGGCAAGGAACACGGTAATACACTAAATCTCTGATTCTATTACTGACTGTCTGAAATACAAAAGACTGTAAAACGCAAAAACACACAAGCTAGCTAGAATGGTGGTAGCTTATCTCTGAGAAGAGATGTGTCGGCTATGGTCATTCATAAGAAGTTGATTACAATGAGGCTCCAAATGCCTTTTTAACATAAAGCATAAATGAGAAAACCCAAAACATCAAAAACCTAACCCTAGGAGATGAAGCGCCAAAATTTATGTGGGCCCCGATGGGGTAAGTTGGTACATCAACTTCCAGGGGTCGTAACTTTTGCATATAATCTCTATTTTAGGCACACGATAGCCCGTTGGAAAGAACTATCTGATTAATACACATGTTTCCATCACATTTTGAATAAATCCTACAGTGTGACAATTCTGTGCCCAAAAAATGTTGTTTAGAGCCTCAAAATGACCTTGGAAGTTTAGGACCCGAAAAACTGTAGAAAAACTACCAAAATGGAAACTGGTCTTTGAGCCAATGGAATAGGTGGGTGACCACTGATATCCACCTAGACCAAATGGATAGCATGAGATTTATGTCACTATATGTCCATAATTTTTTTATGAGTATGGATGTAACACAATTATCTACAAATCTTATTTTTACTTCAAAGTGAAATTCTCAAAGTCGATAAGTTTTGATTGCTTGAAATTAAAGAAACAAAATATTTTGGAGATTTCATCGTAAGAAAAAAAAAATTGTATACCTATTTTCATGTTTTCACTCATTTAATTTAATATATAACATCAAAAAACTTAAAGATAAAATGATGTTAGTACGAACTAATACCAAAAAGTTGACGTCCCCGAGGTGTAGGACAATTGGTGACAGAGTGTGTTGTTAAGCCACTCCTTGTTGTTAAAGTCACCGGTTCGAAACCTGCGGGGACAAAAAATCCAACCATGTTAAGGGTTGGTGTGGCTCAGGCCGGGTGCGATCCCCGGGTGATTTTGACGGCTTAGATGCCACTGAGTCGCGATTTCTCAAGCCACAGGTTAATCGCGTAGCCAACAGGTCCCGCACAGATTAAAAAACAAAAAAATACCAAAAAGTTGACAACAACAAAGTCTGTGCAGGGCAAAACAATAACTCTAATTGATCGAAGTTTTAAAAATGTTAACACAAAAGCCTCATTGACATTTAATCAAAAAGAAGAAAGCCTTACAACTAGAATGTGAAAATAATAATTGATAACAAATAAAAAGTAATATTATTTTCAAGCTTGATTTATTCAAAGCAAACATTCACTTTCTAGATCATTACATTTAACCTTCACTCAATGAGTTATGACCTTTTTTCCAGTAGAAAAATTCTCAAATATATATATAATATATGATGTTCTCAAAAGTGAGCACATACGGTCAGATTACATAGCCCATGAGTAGTATTCAACTATGGATATAATCACCCACAAATACTCTACTGTGTACACTACGAGGTTCCCAAAGTTACATAGATTTCCTACTAATCATCCTCTATACAATCCAGGTTTGCAATCATATTGCTTTGGACAATCCAGAAATGATACTAATGTCAAAATTACAAAAAGTACCAGTATTGATCAACAAATGCCAAGAAGCCAAAGATGTCCCAAATACTAATGATCATATATAAAGCTGAAGTGTAAGTGGTGGGCCCTCCTGGCCGTACTGCCAAGTGTTATAGTGGATCGTCCCTTCCAAAACTTGGAGTGCTTTTTTAGAAAGTATGTCTGCCTCCACGTTCTCTTCCCTATAAATATGATCAAATCTGATATCATAGAAATGTGAAACAAAAATTTGAATCTTATCCATCCAACCCAAGAGTGATGAAATATAAAGATTGCATCTATGGTTTAACAAATCCACCACTATCTTTGAATCTCCTAATACCTATAGCCGATCAAAACCAAATCTATATGCTAAAGATAAACTTGCCCAAATACCAAAAATCTATATACTAAAGATAAACTTGCCCAAACACCAAAAATGAGTTATGATCTTAAAATGATTACTAAAACTATCATTCCATTTATTTGAAATCATTAATTGTTCAATGTTTTTTTTTTCAATTCTTCATTTTCATTTAAGCATTCCATAAAGGCATTTGATTGTTTGACTCCTTGTGTGGCCCTTTATCTTCTTTTAATGTGACATTTCCTTGTCATGTTCATCTTACACGCTCCATTATTGTACTCCATATTGATGTGATCCGTGCCCTTCCAATCATTATGTACTTTCTCCCTTTATGTTTGAATTATATTTTTGTCACTTGTCAGTGCAGGCTTTCAATTACATATTTTTTTCCTATTTCAATTTTTTGTTATTATCTTTTCATGATAATATCATGTGTTTTTTTAACTTTTCCTAATTTTTTCATATATATATTTTTGAATTTTTCTTTTTATCTCGTATACAAAATTTATTCTCTAATTTATTCTTCTATTTATAGCTATGTTCTTGTGTTTGAAATTGTTATATAATTTTTCATTTTTGAATATTTTTTTTTTTATCTCATATACAAAATTCAAAATTTAGTCCCTAATTTTTTTTCTATATTTAAGTTAATATGAATCATCTTAAATTAAACTAATATTCAATTCAACTGAAAATGATTTTTTAATAAAAGTAAAAGATGGAAAAGAATGGCATAACTTTTTTAAACTAGTTCTTATGGAGACTTTTACTATGGACTTGATTCTTTTCCTTTATGGATTTGACACATTGGTAATAGATTACTTCATATTCATGTCCCTAGAACATTATGTTGAACAATTATAACATTATGCTTGCACTTGTCCTTCTAGTGCAAAAGTGCGAGACCATGGCTTTCTATGGATGGATGTAGGTGTGGGAGACCATTCGTCACAAAAGTGGTGGACATGGCTTTCTTTCTTGTAAAGAGCAGGTAGACTTGGGCCCTCTTGACTTGGACGTGACCTAGCCCCCGCCCTCGCCCCACTTAGTCACGTGAAGATGAAAGGTAAAACATTAGTTTGGACAAGGAAAAAGACATGCTATTTATAGATAAAGCGTGAAGCCAAAGAGAGTATCAACCATCATGGGATAAGTTTGGGTTCAAATCATTAAAGATAGAATTGACATTTATAGATTCTATATAAATATAACCCTTTAATAGAAATGAGAAATGCGAAAGTATTAGTGTTGGTCTTTATCAAAGCAAAAGTGGACGTTGAAGTAGAAAAAATCACACATCGTTAATTAATAATTAATGATTGAAATATTTATTGTATTTTATTGAGTTTAAATACTTGTCTTAATATGTTTTGATAATAGAGTTTTGGAATATTGTTTTTTTTTTTTAATTCATATATTGTATTTAATATATGAAAAGAAAATATATTTTCTAGGTAAATAAAGCATAGTAAAGAAAATATAAAATATTGGGAGGAAAATATATAGATTTTTCCTTCGATTTAATCTTAAATGATCTAAATTTCTAGGAAGTTCATATACTTTGACTTTCACTTATTCAAAACACATAAAGAAAGGACTTGCTTTTTTATGTGGATCCAAAAAGGAACATTTCAAAAGCCTATCCATAACCATTGACAAATAAACGTACATAATTCCACGATTTCTTATATAAGAAAGTAAAAATAGGTTTACATAGGTCTTTAAACTCTTTGGAAAATCACCTCAAACAACATGTAGTTTCAAGATTGATCATCATTTAAGAACTATCAATCATAAGGGTCCTTAATTTAGAAAAGAGATAGGTGTTCTTGATTGAGAAAATCATACATAAAAAAAAACTATCAATAACCATTGCAAAATAGACATACATAGTTTCATGTTATTGTTTATTAAGGAAGCAAGAATAGGTTTATATAGGTCTATAAGCCTTTTGGAAAGTCAATTTAAATAGTATGTAGATTCAATACTATTTATCATATGAAACTTCCAATGACAAGGGTTCTCAATCATGTTGGATAGTTGGCTTAGATCAATGGACAATTTGTTTGGATAGTTGGTTGTCATTGATGTCAACCCTTGGAGAGTGATATTAGAAATTGATGTCAACCCTTGGAGAAGTCTAGTACCCAAAGGTATGATTACGGAACCCAAGTGTGTTTGAGGAATTAAGACATGAAGATCAATGATTTTGCAAGTGAGGCTATTGAGGATGGATAATACATGTTGTGTCGGTTTCGGTGATATGTGGTATGTCACATAACTCCTCAAGGTTAGGGAGCTATGGCTTTGTAAAGTTGGAGAACCCTTTAGAGTAATCCAAAAGCCCCTAGAAGGTCAACAAGAAGTCAAAAGTTTCTAGAAAGTCATAAAGAAGATTCCCTAGTCAAAGTGGTTGCAAAAGAAATTATTTAAATAATAAAGTAGTTGCAACAAGAAGTTAGTTAAGGGTAAATAAGTTATGATTTGACTAATTAAGGAATTGTTAGTTGCAACAAGAAAGTGGTTATCCCTAGAAGATGGAGAAATGGGTAAAACAGTTACACGAAAACTTCTAGAGGGAGGAACTTTGAGAGTATAAATAAGAGAGCAAGAGACTCCTATTAGAACCTAATTGAGCACATTGAATATCTATTTTTGTGAATGGTCATTGACAAGTATAATTGACAAATCTGAAGTAGAGTGAATCCGAGGAGGCAAAGAATGTGTGATGACAAGTTTTAGACCTGCAAAGGGAAAGGGTGTTTGAAAAACCATAATTACTAAGGTCCTCGTGGGTTAGCCTATAGGTGTCTAGTGAGGCACTTGCTTGACAAGTAGTGTGAAATAAGCGAGGCACTGATAAGTTTAGGAAAAAGGATGGTAACATGCAAAAAAAGATTATAAAGGTAGGGATAACTGAGGTCTGATGTTCCAGGTCAGGCATAGAGCTACATGTATGAGTATATGCTTGTGTTGAAGGGTTTATGATGATGGTACATGGTTTAGTTTCGAGGTATAATCTTGAGGCATATAATAAGTGCATGGTACAAAACCTAGTGTGTGGATAGAGTCATTTCTGGTAGGGTATATTGTTGGTTATGCTAAGTACTTTCTCAGTGATGTTATGACACTTTGGTTATGAGGAAAATCATGGTAATATGATACTATCTAGAGGCATATCCTTGATTTATTGATTCACATCCTTGGTACATGTTTAGAGGCACTATTGCTTGTATAGTACTTGATGTAGTGAATGGTTTTGAGACAAATCTATTGAAGTATATTGTTGGTGTGTGTCTGAGTTTTACTGGTATATCTTATGGTACATTGTGAGATGATTTTGTTAGTGGTATTGGTATATGATTGGTACACACTTGAGGCTACACAACAATGAGTTTTTTGGCACATGGTTTGATGTGAGGCTTTATGGTATTTGGATTATGGATAATGATGCATTGATAGAGGAATTTTGTTGGTTATATTGGTATATGTCTTTGGTATATGGTTGATATACATGTTGGGACATATAGTTGATGAGTTGGGCACATACATGAGGTGTATGGTATGGTGATGTTGGTACATCTTGATGAGTCATAGTTTGATCTATATTTGATGCATGATTGGTACATACTTGGTACATGGTTGGAGGCAGTTGCTAGTAGTATTGTTGACACATGGTTAATGGATGATGTGGCATACTTGTCTTGGTATATTATTAGAATCACATATTAATATTGGTGATGGTTATGAAGTATTTTTTATCTGGATTTTATGAGCAGAACGAAATGAATACAGATTATTTAAATATGCTTAACACAGAATAACTGAAAGATACAATAAAACTGGTTTTCTATTCAACAAGGAAATAAGTTGAAACTGTAAAATGTAGCGGAAAAAAAACTTGCTCGAATGGTGGTGGATTATCTCTGAGAAGAGATGTGATGATTACACTCATTCACAAGAAGATGATTACAATGAGGCTCTGAAGGCCTTTTTACAATAAACCTTAATGTCAAAAACCATAGACATCCAAAAACCTAACCCTAGGAGATGAAGTGCCAAAATTCATGTGGGCCCAGTTTGGGTAAGTTAGTACATCAACTTCCCGGGGTCGTAACTTTTGCATATGATCTTCGTTTTAGGTGCACAATATTCCGTTGGAAAGGTATCATCGAGGAGATTCATTTTTGGGGCTCAATCAGAACCTTCGGCTATCATTGACAAGGTCGATCCTGGAAAACCTTCATTTAGACCCTCAAAATGGCCCCAGAAGTTAAAAACTGCTAAAAATAGTAAATTGCCAAAATTGTCAGAAAATTGTTTTGAGCGAGTTGGAAAAGGTGGGTGGCCACCGATATCCACCTTGATCAATCCTCCCTCCTTAGGAAACAATGGTATCCATTGCGTTGAGTTCCCCCATGAGATGAGGAAATTTCTATGGAATTTGGCCCCGGGTGAGCCACTTGCCTTGGTGCAGGAGTTGCCCTGCTTTGACGACTCGATAAAGTTGGATCCTTTGTTGTCGAGTGCCCTTTACCTATGTTTCCAAAATATGATCACTGGATGCATGTTTCATGTAGTCAAGGTTGAGCTCTATTGGTGTCAATTTCTCTTCTATCTCTGAGGTGTCCAATAATGGTGGGAAATATGGCCGAAGGAGAGCCACGTTGAAGATTGGGTGTAGGCCAAGGAAAGGGGGAATGTTGAGCTCGAAATAATTGTCACCCACAACCTTGGTGATGGTGTACGGCCCATAACGGAGTGGGTGAAGCTTCCGATGGGGCCCTGTAAGGCATTCTTTCTACAAGTGCAACCAAACTTTGTATCCCACATGAAACTTATGTGGCACCCGATGTTGATCATGGCATTGCTTGTACTTGGAATTACACTTCTATAGAATATCCTGAAACTATTGGTGGATGTGTTGGATCCAGTCAATAAACCGGGTGTCTTTGTAAACTTTTGGTGGAGTAGGGGACGATTCGGTCGAGGTGGTCAGTAGGGGTAGTGCAACATCCATGGGGCCCAATGGTTGGAATCCCAACCCCACCTGAAAAGGGTTGTGGCTAGTTGAGCTATGCATGGATCGGTTGTAGCTATGTTGGACACAGGTAAGACTCTCATCCCATGTGCGGGGGTGTTTTTAATTGTACATGCACATGATATGTACAATCATCTGATTGACGACCTCAGTTTGGCCATCTGTCTAGGGGTGGAAGGCAGTGGATTTGGTGAGATTGGTATCCAGCAATGATGAGAGGCTCGACCAGAATGTGTTGAGGAACCGACTGTCATGGTCTGATATAATGGTTTGTGGATCCCAAAATGTACCCATACTCGTTCAAAGAAGAGTGTGGCAATGGCTTCTTTTGTGATGTTCTTCTTACAGGCGGCTAGAATCGTCATCTTGGAAAAGCGATCAACAACCACAAAACACAGTCGTTTCCCCTCTTGGTGGACGGGAGGCCTGACATGTAGTCCATTGATATGGATTCCCACGACTTGTCAGGAGTAGGAAGAGGGGTGTACAGGCCATGTTTTTTAGTGGTCGATTTGGCAATAGTGTAGACAGTGCAGGACATGATATACTTGCCGACATCCTGTCGATGTTTTGGCCAGTAGAAATGTTTATGCAACACTGCCACTGTCTTTTCGATGCCAAAGTGTCCTGCCACCCAACTGTAGTGAGATTTCCAAATATGCTCCATGCGCTCGCTTGATGGAACATAGAGATGGCCCAGATGACACAACAACCCATGTTGAATATGGAAACTAGAGACCACTGAGTTGGCGCCCAACATTTGGTAGGTGGTGGAGAAGTCAGGGTCTATCTCGTAAAGGTTGGGCCATCTGGAGGTCTCGTGGCCACAAGAGTCTAGCACCATGGTGAGTGTCGCGAATGGAGGTTGACTGAGGCAATCAACAACTCGGTTGGTACTTCCTATTTTATACTTGATGTTGAGGTGGAACTATTGTAAGTATGTGGACCACTTTTGATAGAAGTCATTCTGCAATTCCCTTGGGTCTGCATGAACTGTAGTGGCTTGTGATCAGTGTGGATGACTGTCTCCTTCCCAAGAATGTAATTTTTCGACTGGCAGCAGGCTTGCACAATGGAGTAGATTTCTTTGTTGTAAGTAGGGTACTTACGGACATCATCTGATAGTGTCTCACTATGATATGCCACAGGGTGGCCATGTTGAGTGAGAACGATGCCCACAACATAGTCTGAAGCATCTGTCTCGATCTCAAAGGGATGTTGCAGGTCCGGTAATGAAAGTATTGGGGATGAGCACAAATGCTTCTTCAAGCCATCGAAGGATTTTTGTTTGGACGGGCCCCACAAAATGTTTTCCTTACCGCCACCCCTGGTTACTTGGTTGAGGGTCCATGCGATATGAGAAAATCCCAACATGAACCTAGGAAATTGGCGAGGCCCAAGAAGATCCGGAGTTCAGTGAGTGTGGTTGGGGCTGGCCAGTCACAGATGACCTAGATCTTGGTTGGATCCACATGCACACCATGTTGATCAATGATGTAGCCTAAGTAATGGACCCTGTCCATGCCAAAGGAGCATTTTTCCAAGTTTTCATATAGTGTGTGCTACCGCAGGGTGTGCAAAACCTGTTGAATATGCTGCAAGTGTTCCACCCAAGTCTTGTTGTAGATGAGGATGTCATCCAGATACACCACTACAAAGTTATTGGTGAAATGTCACAGGATATCATCCATCATCCTCATAAACGTTCTTGGAGCATTTGCCAAAACAAAGGGAATGGCCAACCATTCAAAAAGACCTTCTTTTGACTTGAAGGCAGTCTTCCATACATTTGTCTGTTCTATTGGGACCTGGTGGTAGCCAGACTTCAGATCAATCTTACTGAAGTATTTGGCCCCGGTGAGATGATTAAGGAGGTCGTCGATTCAGGGAATCGGGTACCGTTTTCAGGCTGTGATTTTATTCAGGGATCAATAATCAATATAAAGTCGCTAGGTCCCGTCTTTCTTCTGCACCAGCACGATTGGGCTCCCTTAAGGCGATGAGTTGGGACATATGTGCCCCTTGAGGAGCAGTTCTTGGATATGCCTCTTGATCTCCTCATTTTCTAACAGAGAGTGATGGTAGACTGGCCCATTGGGTAACGGTGCGCTTGGGGTCAAATCGATGGGATGCTTGACCTAGTAGTGTAGAGGTACCCCGGTAGGAGAGGAGAATATATCTGAGTATTCTTTCATGACCTTATCCAATTGATTCTATTGTGTGGAGAGATTAGTCATGGAGGCCTTAGATGTGGCTGCGATATTTCACTCACTCTGAGAGAGAATCACGAAGAAGACAAATTTCCCGGTCTGAGAGATGACCTTACTGCATTGCTTGGCAAAGATCAAGTAAATAACACTAGGAGGGACTGCTTCGGGTATCTTGTACAATTTCCTATTCAAACTAATAATAACACTACAAGGCCTAGACTTATATACATCATGACATTTCCATAAATAAGGTTGGCCCAAAAGAACATTACAAACTTTGAGAGGATAAACATCACACAATACCTCGTCTTTGAAGGGCTTGATGTCATACGACAATCAACACTATTGGCTGACGCAGAGATCGCTTCCTTAGAGGATCCATCCAATGGTGTAGGGTTGTGGGTGCGACATTGTCGGTAGGGCTAGCCACTTGATGACCTTTACTGAGATGAGGTTCTTCTGGATACCGCTATCAACGATGAAGTGCATCGGGGTGACTTTTACCCACATCTATGAATAGAAGAGGTGCTCGCCTTCTTCTAGATTGTTTGGTTCACTAGGATGGAGCTTGGTGGTAGAAAAAGTAGCACTGGGTTTCACATCAATGATCTGCCTTCCCCTTTCTGGTTCTCACTTAGAGTCAAAACCTGCATCTGATTCAGAGGCTTTCACTTCGGCCACCAGTGATTTCTTTGAGTGGTAATCAATAATGTTATGCCAAGGGCACTTATGGAAGTTGCACCACTTCCCGATATCTTTCTTTGTCCTTTCGGTGTCCTTATTTTATTGCATATTGGACTAGTTTTCTTGATACTGTCCATTTTTTCTCTGTCCTTTCTTCTATGGGTTAGGGCCACCCCTTCCTGGCTTTTTCTATGAGGGTTTCCCAGGCCTAAATTTCCACATATTTTATTTGAGCTTCTGTTCAATTCTAACAACATATCGGTAGGCCGCGCCCAAGGACGAGATGTCCAGAAATTCCATTTTGGTCTGGATGTATCTATGCAGAGCACCATGATACTTAAGCACCATATGTCACTCTGAATATTTGATACCCATCTTGGTGCGCAAGGAATGGAAGATATTTGTGAACTCTGGCACTGCTCGGTCTCTTTCTTTCCGTAGTGTGGTCCATTTCGTATACAAGTCATCATAACTTATGACATGGTAGTATTGTTCCTTAATAGCATCCCTGAAGGATTCCCAAGTGGTCGTGATTGTAAATAATGAGGGTTCCTCTGTTTCCTTTTGCTCACAGAAAGGTGACCACCAATATATGACATGGGGAGCAACTTTGAGGAGTGAAAAAGTAATATTTTCACTATTTGAAAAGTTATGGACATAAAATTACCCTTCTAGTAGATTCAACCAATTGTCTACAACATTTGTGTCTATATGATTTTAAAATATAGGAATATCGAATTTGATTTGTACCTTGAATGGGGCAGCGCCTCCGCTCAAGGAAGATGCGTTGCCTGTTCGTATCCGCCGAAGGATTTGCATGAAACTATCCATCATTTCATTCCTTTGTTGCGTGAGGGCTTCCCCAAACAACATTTTGAAAGGATCTCCTGTCCCTTCATCTTTCTTTTCTCCTACCATGTAAGGTCGCTCGGGCATGTGAGAGCTTTTGTCCTCAAGAGAAACAAGCTCGAGACCCAATTCTTTGTACCTTGACCTCGTTGGGGACATGCATTAAGACAACAAGGAGCAGATCACTCTGATACCACTGATCCAGATTTTATGATAAAAATGAAATGAATATAGATTATTAAAATATGATTAACAAAGAATAACAAAGATATAGTAAAACTAGTTTTCTATTCAATAAGGAAATAAGTTGAAACTGTAAAATGCATCGGAAAACAAGGTTGTTGGAATGGTGGCAACTTATCTCTGAGAAGAGATGTGACGGCTGTGCTCATTCGCAAGAATATTATTACAATGAGGCTATGAAGGCCTTTTTCCAATAAACCAGAATTTCAGAAACCCTAAACATCCAAAAACCTAACCCTAGGAGATGAAGCACCAAAAGTCATGTGGGCCCTGTTGGGGTAAGTTAGTACATCAACTTCCCAGGGTCGCAACTTTTGCATACAATCTTTGTTTTAGGCGAACAATAGCCCATTGGAAAGGTATTGTTCATAGGTTGTTGTGATAGGTTGTGTTGTGCATAGATGATGCACTTTTGTTGGTACATACTAATGTTACTAGTTGTTACAAGTTGTTGGTATATGTTTTTGGTAAAATTTGTTGGTACAGGTTGACAATGACAGGATGATAGTGGAAGTGGTTGATTCAGTGACAGTGATATGTTTTCTACATTTGGAATTTATATTTCAAGATGACAAGATGGGGCAAGGAAAGAGGGTTGCAGCCTCCTTTCGATTGGTGCCAAAGAATGAGGGAGTTGGAGCCTTATAACTAGGTGTTTGTAGCTACCTTATAGTTGGAGCCGGAGAACCTAGGGGGTTGTAGCCTCCTTCTGGTTGGAGCCATAGTATTTAGGGGGTTGTAGATTCCTTCAAGTTGGAGCCTCCTTCTAGTTGGAGCCAGAGAATTGGAATTTGGTGCTTCCTTGAATATAATTCTTTGACATATAAGAAAATCATTCCATGGTTTTCTCTCGCATTGGGTTTCCACGTAAATATTGGTGTACTGTGTATTGTGTGGATGTGTTTATTATTGTTTATTATGCACTGATGGATGATAATGTTTATCATGTATTGATGATGAACTAATGAACATGGTTGAATAAGTTAAAGGAATATAAACTATGGTTAAAAGTAGAATAAAGTGCTCATACTAATTCACCCCCCCCTCTGAGTATTCCAACAATTGGTATCAGAGCAGGTTCCTTCAAGGAAATAGTTTGGCCATTGGAAGATATATAATGGAGTACAATATGAATGGAGCACCAATGTTTGATGGTGAGAAGGGTATGAAGTATGAATTGTGGAGTTATAGAATAAAGGTATTTTTACGTGCACGATGATATGATGTTTGACACTCAGTTTTTACAAGATACACCACTACAAAAAAACCTCCAAAGATTGCAACCAAGAAGGAATTGAAAGGGAAAAAATAGAAATGGATTTTATCTTGGAAGAATTACTTGATTCAGTAGAGGACAAAGTAGGAAAATTTTCATCAGCTAAATAACTCTAGGATAAGTTTCACAATAACTATTCTTCTCCCATCACAGAGTAAGATATTACTAAATAAGAAGCAGATACATAACAACAGGTAAGTTTCTCATCATGGCATACATATTCAAAAGAAGAAGAGTGTGAAGTCAATTGAAGTATGTGTTTTTTCTTTAATTTTGAAGAAGTAGGACATCTTGAAATTGAATGCCCTTATTTGAAGATTGAAAGTGATGAGATAGAAAATCCCAATGAAATAGAAGACAATTCTGAGATTGAAAAAGAAAAGAATCATGAAATAGAATTCAATCATCGAGAAATAAAAATTGAAGATGAATTAATCACATTGAAGATCCAACTTCAAGAAGAAAAGTGAATACAAGAGGTCATGAAGAGTTGAATAGTAAATAAAGAAGAAGAGGTTGAGAGTCTTGAAGAAGAAGTTGTCACAATAAGAGTCAAAATTTTCAAGCTTTGTAAGAATGTTAAAAAAACAGAAACATCCACATCATTAGTAGAAAATGAAGAGAAGCATTTGAGGGTGCCAGAATAGAAGAAAGAAGAAAAGAGAAAGATTTATGTAGAAGTATTCAAAGGAAGGAATCATGGTCAACCAAAATCCAAGAAAATTGATAAAGATTAATATTCAAGAAGACCCTCCACATTCAAGCCACAAAGAAGCTTCAACCATAATGAAAGGATCCACATAAGAGAATATTATGATCATACAAGGCAAGAATTCAGAAGGACTACACCACAAAGAAGAT
The DNA here is from genome assembly GCA_009831015.1 of Picea engelmannii. Classification (NCBI taxonomy): domain Eukaryota; kingdom Viridiplantae; phylum Streptophyta; class Pinopsida; order Pinales; family Pinaceae; genus Picea; species Picea engelmannii. The sequence continues at coordinate 323,777 of ML786838.1, forward strand.
CATTCACTCCTAGGTATGTAAATTTATTTTATGGTCATTTTTTTATTGTACTAAGTTTGGACATAAGGTTACAGATTGTAGGGATTATGGAAGAAATGTTCAAGAAAGAATTGTTGATGTGGAAACATGTAGCATTGAATGTTACAAATGTCATAACTATGGACACATAGATCGTGATTGTAGAAGCATGATTGATACCTCCATGAAAGAGAACACTAACATCAAATATAAGAAAGTATGGAAAAGAAAATAGGAAGAACAAGTGAACAAACATTAGGTCCCTGAGATCGCAAGATTGGAAATAATACGAGATGAAGACAAATCTACAAAGAAAAAGGAAAATGTTAGATATAGAAAGGTTTGGAGAAGAAATGAAATAAAATAAGGATAGGTGAATAAAGAATAGGTTCTAGAGATCACAGGATTTGCAGTAGT
>ML786838.1:324311-371682 GCA_009831015.1 Picea engelmannii
GAGTCATTTCTGGTAGGGTATATTGTTGGTTATGCTAAGTACTTTCTCAGTGATGTTATGACACTTTGGTTATGAGGAAAATCATGGTAATATGATACTATCTAGAGGCATATCCTTGATTTATTGATTCACATCCTTGGTACATGTTTAGAGGCACTATTGCTTGTATAGTACTTGATGTAGTGAATGGTTTTGAGACAAATCTATTGAAGTATATTGTTGGTGTGTGTCTGAGTTTTACTGGTATATCTTATGGTACATTGTGAGATGATTTTGTTAGTGGTATTGGTATATGATTGGTACACACTTGAGGCTACACAACAATGAGTTTTTTGGCACATGGTTTGATGTGAGGCTTTATGGTATTTGGATTATGGATAATGATGCATTGATAGAGGAATTTTGTTGGTTATATTGGTATATGTCTTTGGTATATGGTTGATATACATGTTGGGACATATAGTTGATGAGTTGGGCACATACATGAGGTGTATGGTATGGTGATGTTGGTACATCTTGATGAGTCATAGTTTGATCTATATTTGATGCATGATTGGTACATACTTGGTACATGGTTGGAGGCAGTTGCTAGTAGTATTGTTGACACATGGTTAATGGATGATGTGGCATACTTGTCTTGGTATATTATTAGAATCACATATTAATATTGGTGATGGTTATGAAGTATTTTTTATCTGGATTTTATGAGCAGAACGAAATGAATACAGATTATTTAAATATGCTTAACACAGAATAACTGAAAGATACAATAAAACTGGTTTTCTATTCAACAAGGAAATAAGTTGAAACTGTAAAATGTAGCGGAAAAAAAACTTGCTCGAATGGTGGTGGATTATCTCTGAGAAGAGATGTGATGATTACACTCATTCACAAGAAGATGATTACAATGAGGCTCTGAAGGCCTTTTTACAATAAACCTTAATGTCAAAAACCATAGACATCCAAAAACCTAACCCTAGGAGATGAAGTGCCAAAATTCATGTGGGCCCAGTTTGGGTAAGTTAGTACATCAACTTCCCGGGGTCGTAACTTTTGCATATGATCTTCGTTTTAGGTGCACAATATTCCGTTGGAAAGGTATCATCGAGGAGATTCATTTTTGGGGCTCAATCAGAACCTTCGGCTATCATTGACAAGGTCGATCCTGGAAAACCTTCATTTAGACCCTCAAAATGGCCCCAGAAGTTAAAAACTGCTAAAAATAGTAAATTGCCAAAATTGTCAGAAAATTGTTTTGAGCGAGTTGGAAAAGGTGGGTGGCCACCGATATCCACCTTGATCAATCCTCCCTCCTTAGGAAACAATGGTATCCATTGCGTTGAGTTCCCCCATGAGATGAGGAAATTTCTATGGAATTTGGCCCCGGGTGAGCCACTTGCCTTGGTGCAGGAGTTGCCCTGCTTTGACGACTCGATAAAGTTGGATCCTTTGTTGTCGAGTGCCCTTTACCTATGTTTCCAAAATATGATCACTGGATGCATGTTTCATGTAGTCAAGGTTGAGCTCTATTGGTGTCAATTTCTCTTCTATCTCTGAGGTGTCCAATAATGGTGGGAAATATGGCCGAAGGAGAGCCACGTTGAAGATTGGGTGTAGGCCAAGGAAAGGGGGAATGTTGAGCTCGAAATAATTGTCACCCACAACCTTGGTGATGGTGTACGGCCCATAACGGAGTGGGTGAAGCTTCCGATGGGGCCCTGTAAGGCATTCTTTCTACAAGTGCAACCAAACTTTGTATCCCACATGAAACTTATGTGGCACCCGATGTTGATCATGGCATTGCTTGTACTTGGAATTACACTTCTATAGAATATCCTGAAACTATTGGTGGATGTGTTGGATCCAGTCAATAAACCGGGTGTCTTTGTAAACTTTTGGTGGAGTAGGGGACGATTCGGTCGAGGTGGTCAGTAGGGGTAGTGCAACATCCATGGGGCCCAATGGTTGGAATCCCAACCCCACCTGAAAAGGGTTGTGGCTAGTTGAGCTATGCATGGATCGGTTGTAGCTATGTTGGACACAGGTAAGACTCTCATCCCATGTGCGGGGGTGTTTTTAATTGTACATGCACATGATATGTACAATCATCTGATTGACGACCTCAGTTTGGCCATCTGTCTAGGGGTGGAAGGCAGTGGATTTGGTGAGATTGGTATCCAGCAATGATGAGAGGCTCGACCAGAATGTGTTGAGGAACCGACTGTCATGGTCTGATATAATGGTTTGTGGATCCCAAAATGTACCCATACTCGTTCAAAGAAGAGTGTGGCAATGGCTTCTTTTGTGATGTTCTTCTTACAGGCGGCTAGAATCGTCATCTTGGAAAAGCGATCAACAACCACAAAACACAGTCGTTTCCCCTCTTGGTGGACGGGAGGCCTGACATGTAGTCCATTGATATGGATTCCCACGACTTGTCAGGAGTAGGAAGAGGGGTGTACAGGCCATGTTTTTTAGTGGTCGATTTGGCAATAGTGTAGACAGTGCAGGACATGATATACTTGCCGACATCCTGTCGATGTTTTGGCCAGTAGAAATGTTTATGCAACACTGCCACTGTCTTTTCGATGCCAAAGTGTCCTGCCACCCAACTGTAGTGAGATTTCCAAATATGCTCCATGCGCTCGCTTGATGGAACATAGAGATGGCCCAGATGACACAACAACCCATGTTGAATATGGAAACTAGAGACCACTGAGTTGGCGCCCAACATTTGGTAGGTGGTGGAGAAGTCAGGGTCTATCTCGTAAAGGTTGGGCCATCTGGAGGTCTCGTGGCCACAAGAGTCTAGCACCATGGTGAGTGTCGCGAATGGAGGTTGACTGAGGCAATCAACAACTCGGTTGGTACTTCCTATTTTATACTTGATGTTGAGGTGGAACTATTGTAAGTATGTGGACCACTTTTGATAGAAGTCATTCTGCAATTCCCTTGGGTCTGCATGAACTGTAGTGGCTTGTGATCAGTGTGGATGACTGTCTCCTTCCCAAGAATGTAATTTTTCGACTGGCAGCAGGCTTGCACAATGGAGTAGATTTCTTTGTTGTAAGTAGGGTACTTACGGACATCATCTGATAGTGTCTCACTATGATATGCCACAGGGTGGCCATGTTGAGTGAGAACGATGCCCACAACATAGTCTGAAGCATCTGTCTCGATCTCAAAGGGATGTTGCAGGTCCGGTAATGAAAGTATTGGGGATGAGCACAAATGCTTCTTCAAGCCATCGAAGGATTTTTGTTTGGACGGGCCCCACAAAATGTTTTCCTTACCGCCACCCCTGGTTACTTGGTTGAGGGTCCATGCGATATGAGAAAATCCCAACATGAACCTAGGAAATTGGCGAGGCCCAAGAAGATCCGGAGTTCAGTGAGTGTGGTTGGGGCTGGCCAGTCACAGATGACCTAGATCTTGGTTGGATCCACATGCACACCATGTTGATCAATGATGTAGCCTAAGTAATGGACCCTGTCCATGCCAAAGGAGCATTTTTCCAAGTTTTCATATAGTGTGTGCTACCGCAGGGTGTGCAAAACCTGTTGAATATGCTGCAAGTGTTCCACCCAAGTCTTGTTGTAGATGAGGATGTCATCCAGATACACCACTACAAAGTTATTGGTGAAATGTCACAGGATATCATCCATCATCCTCATAAACGTTCTTGGAGCATTTGCCAAAACAAAGGGAATGGCCAACCATTCAAAAAGACCTTCTTTTGACTTGAAGGCAGTCTTCCATACATTTGTCTGTTCTATTGGGACCTGGTGGTAGCCAGACTTCAGATCAATCTTACTGAAGTATTTGGCCCCGGTGAGATGATTAAGGAGGTCGTCGATTCAGGGAATCGGGTACCGTTTTCAGGCTGTGATTTTATTCAGGGATCAATAATCAATATAAAGTCGCTAGGTCCCGTCTTTCTTCTGCACCAGCACGATTGGGCTCCCTTAAGGCGATGAGTTGGGACATATGTGCCCCTTGAGGAGCAGTTCTTGGATATGCCTCTTGATCTCCTCATTTTCTAACAGAGAGTGATGGTAGACTGGCCCATTGGGTAACGGTGCGCTTGGGGTCAAATCGATGGGATGCTTGACCTAGTAGTGTAGAGGTACCCCGGTAGGAGAGGAGAATATATCTGAGTATTCTTTCATGACCTTATCCAATTGATTCTATTGTGTGGAGAGATTAGTCATGGAGGCCTTAGATGTGGCTGCGATATTTCACTCACTCTGAGAGAGAATCACGAAGAAGACAAATTTCCCGGTCTGAGAGATGACCTTACTGCATTGCTTGGCAAAGATCAAGTAAATAACACTAGGAGGGACTGCTTCGGGTATCTTGTACAATTTCCTATTCAAACTAATAATAACACTACAAGGCCTAGACTTATATACATCATGACATTTCCATAAATAAGGTTGGCCCAAAAGAACATTACAAACTTTGAGAGGATAAACATCACACAATACCTCGTCTTTGAAGGGCTTGATGTCATACGACAATCAACACTATTGGCTGACGCAGAGATCGCTTCCTTAGAGGATCCATCCAATGGTGTAGGGTTGTGGGTGCGACATTGTCGGTAGGGCTAGCCACTTGATGACCTTTACTGAGATGAGGTTCTTCTGGATACCGCTATCAACGATGAAGTGCATCGGGGTGACTTTTACCCACATCTATGAATAGAAGAGGTGCTCGCCTTCTTCTAGATTGTTTGGTTCACTAGGATGGAGCTTGGTGGTAGAAAAAGTAGCACTGGGTTTCACATCAATGATCTGCCTTCCCCTTTCTGGTTCTCACTTAGAGTCAAAACCTGCATCTGATTCAGAGGCTTTCACTTCGGCCACCAGTGATTTCTTTGAGTGGTAATCAATAATGTTATGCCAAGGGCACTTATGGAAGTTGCACCACTTCCCGATATCTTTCTTTGTCCTTTCGGTGTCCTTATTTTATTGCATATTGGACTAGTTTTCTTGATACTGTCCATTTTTTCTCTGTCCTTTCTTCTATGGGTTAGGGCCACCCCTTCCTGGCTTTTTCTATGAGGGTTTCCCAGGCCTAAATTTCCACATATTTTATTTGAGCTTCTGTTCAATTCTAACAACATATCGGTAGGCCGCGCCCAAGGACGAGATGTCCAGAAATTCCATTTTGGTCTGGATGTATCTATGCAGAGCACCATGATACTTAAGCACCATATGTCACTCTGAATATTTGATACCCATCTTGGTGCGCAAGGAATGGAAGATATTTGTGAACTCTGGCACTGCTCGGTCTCTTTCTTTCCGTAGTGTGGTCCATTTCGTATACAAGTCATCATAACTTATGACATGGTAGTATTGTTCCTTAATAGCATCCCTGAAGGATTCCCAAGTGGTCGTGATTGTAAATAATGAGGGTTCCTCTGTTTCCTTTTGCTCACAGAAAGGTGACCACCAATATATGACATGGGGAGCAACTTTGAGGAGTGAAAAAGTAATATTTTCACTATTTGAAAAGTTATGGACATAAAATTACCCTTCTAGTAGATTCAACCAATTGTCTACAACATTTGTGTCTATATGATTTTAAAATATAGGAATATCGAATTTGATTTGTACCTTGAATGGGGCAGCGCCTCCGCTCAAGGAAGATGCGTTGCCTGTTCGTATCCGCCGAAGGATTTGCATGAAACTATCCATCATTTCATTCCTTTGTTGCGTGAGGGCTTCCCCAAACAACATTTTGAAAGGATCTCCTGTCCCTTCATCTTTCTTTTCTCCTACCATGTAAGGTCGCTCGGGCATGTGAGAGCTTTTGTCCTCAAGAGAAACAAGCTCGAGACCCAATTCTTTGTACCTTGACCTCGTTGGGGACATGCATTAAGACAACAAGGAGCAGATCACTCTGATACCACTGATCCAGATTTTATGATAAAAATGAAATGAATATAGATTATTAAAATATGATTAACAAAGAATAACAAAGATATAGTAAAACTAGTTTTCTATTCAATAAGGAAATAAGTTGAAACTGTAAAATGCATCGGAAAACAAGGTTGTTGGAATGGTGGCAACTTATCTCTGAGAAGAGATGTGACGGCTGTGCTCATTCGCAAGAATATTATTACAATGAGGCTATGAAGGCCTTTTTCCAATAAACCAGAATTTCAGAAACCCTAAACATCCAAAAACCTAACCCTAGGAGATGAAGCACCAAAAGTCATGTGGGCCCTGTTGGGGTAAGTTAGTACATCAACTTCCCAGGGTCGCAACTTTTGCATACAATCTTTGTTTTAGGCGAACAATAGCCCATTGGAAAGGTATTGTTCATAGGTTGTTGTGATAGGTTGTGTTGTGCATAGATGATGCACTTTTGTTGGTACATACTAATGTTACTAGTTGTTACAAGTTGTTGGTATATGTTTTTGGTAAAATTTGTTGGTACAGGTTGACAATGACAGGATGATAGTGGAAGTGGTTGATTCAGTGACAGTGATATGTTTTCTACATTTGGAATTTATATTTCAAGATGACAAGATGGGGCAAGGAAAGAGGGTTGCAGCCTCCTTTCGATTGGTGCCAAAGAATGAGGGAGTTGGAGCCTTATAACTAGGTGTTTGTAGCTACCTTATAGTTGGAGCCGGAGAACCTAGGGGGTTGTAGCCTCCTTCTGGTTGGAGCCATAGTATTTAGGGGGTTGTAGATTCCTTCAAGTTGGAGCCTCCTTCTAGTTGGAGCCAGAGAATTGGAATTTGGTGCTTCCTTGAATATAATTCTTTGACATATAAGAAAATCATTCCATGGTTTTCTCTCGCATTGGGTTTCCACGTAAATATTGGTGTACTGTGTATTGTGTGGATGTGTTTATTATTGTTTATTATGCACTGATGGATGATAATGTTTATCATGTATTGATGATGAACTAATGAACATGGTTGAATAAGTTAAAGGAATATAAACTATGGTTAAAAGTAGAATAAAGTGCTCATACTAATTCACCCCCCCCTCTGAGTATTCCAACAATTGGTATCAGAGCAGGTTCCTTCAAGGAAATAGTTTGGCCATTGGAAGATATATAATGGAGTACAATATGAATGGAGCACCAATGTTTGATGGTGAGAAGGGTATGAAGTATGAATTGTGGAGTTATAGAATAAAGGTATTTTTACGTGCACGATGATATGATGTTTGACACTCAGTTTTTACAAGATACACCACTACAAAAAAACCTCCAAAGATTGCAACCAAGAAGGAATTGAAAGGGAAAAAATAGAAATGGATTTTATCTTGGAAGAATTACTTGATTCAGTAGAGGACAAAGTAGGAAAATTTTCATCAGCTAAATAACTCTAGGATAAGTTTCACAATAACTATTCTTCTCCCATCACAGAGTAAGATATTACTAAATAAGAAGCAGATACATAACAACAGGTAAGTTTCTCATCATGGCATACATATTCAAAAGAAGAAGAGTGTGAAGTCAATTGAAGTATGTGTTTTTTCTTTAATTTTGAAGAAGTAGGACATCTTGAAATTGAATGCCCTTATTTGAAGATTGAAAGTGATGAGATAGAAAATCCCAATGAAATAGAAGACAATTCTGAGATTGAAAAAGAAAAGAATCATGAAATAGAATTCAATCATCGAGAAATAAAAATTGAAGATGAATTAATCACATTGAAGATCCAACTTCAAGAAGAAAAGTGAATACAAGAGGTCATGAAGAGTTGAATAGTAAATAAAGAAGAAGAGGTTGAGAGTCTTGAAGAAGAAGTTGTCACAATAAGAGTCAAAATTTTCAAGCTTTGTAAGAATGTTAAAAAAACAGAAACATCCACATCATTAGTAGAAAATGAAGAGAAGCATTTGAGGGTGCCAGAATAGAAGAAAGAAGAAAAGAGAAAGATTTATGTAGAAGTATTCAAAGGAAGGAATCATGGTCAACCAAAATCCAAGAAAATTGATAAAGATTAATATTCAAGAAGACCCTCCACATTCAAGCCACAAAGAAGCTTCAACCATAATGAAAGGATCCACATAAGAGAATATTATGATCATACAAGGCAAGAATTCAGAAGGACTACACCACAAAGAAGATCATTCACTCCTAGGTATGTAAATTTATTTTATGGTCATTTTTTTATTGTACTAAGTTTGGACATAAGGTTACAGATTGTAGGGATTATGGAAGAAATGTTCAAGAAAGAATTGTTGATGTGGAAACATGTAGCATTGAATGTTACAAATGTCATAACTATGGACACATAGATCGTGATTGTAGAAGCATGATTGATACCTCCATGAAAGAGAACACTAACATCAAATATAAGAAAGTATGGAAAAGAAAATAGGAAGAACAAGTGAACAAACATTAGGTCCCTGAGATCGCAAGATTGGAAATAATACGAGATGAAGACAAATCTACAAAGAAAAAGGAAAATGTTAGATATAGAAAGGTTTGGAGAAGAAATGAAATAAAATAAGGATAGGTGAATAAAGAATAGGTTCTAGAGATCACAGGATTTGCAGTAGTACGAGAAAGAAAAGAAGAGTGGGTAAATAAGGAACATGTTCAAGAGATTGTACTTTCAAGAATTAAAGAGCGAGATCAATCCAAAAGAATAAAGCGAAAATTAAAAGTTCAAAGGGATGATGAATCTACAAATGAAGAGGATGATGAATCTGCATTAGATGAGGTATTCTTCTGAGCCATCCATCTTGGAGACTCCTAGGTAATATGAATATTAGATAGGGGGAGTCTATGCAATAGCTTAGACAGATCAAAGAACCATCCTTCAAGAGGCTTACAGAGTTCGAGTAGATAGACTCAGAGAAGTTAGTTAGCAGAAGTACAGTATGATAGATTGATCATTTGGTATATGAATAAGTCTATGATTGTATTCAGACATAGATATATTAAGCATTGGTTCTTCCAGATATGCATGGTTTGGTTTATAGATAGAGAAGAACAATGGACATAGTCGACATTTGATGATCAATTGCAACAGTGAAGACTTCATGATAGTATAGTGACAGATGGTTCAACATTGTGGAAAGTTGAGTAGCAGAGTCTTGGACAGTATGGACAGAGATAGATTCATAGATTGGTTCAAAGAGTGGTTGAAAGATTGATTCAAAGATAGGTTCAGAGAATGTTGGATGATTATTTGAATGCTTAATGCTTAATATTGAATTCTTTTTTATACATCTCAGTTGAATTACACGAGGAAGGACCAATGGATAATAAATCCAAAAGGAAGAAGGTACAGGAAGAACTACATTGATCTACACAACAACGTGCAGATAAGTCATCAGAGAGAGATACATAAAGGAAGATCAATTTCATAGAGACAATGAGAAATATCGTCAGGGGGATTTAATCCTTTGTCAAAGGGAGAGATAGAGTAATCAGAGGTATGAAGACAAGGGGAGCATCCCCAAGGAAAATTTATACAGAGGAGAAACCCAAAGGACAATGAAGACATGGGAGCAACCTCAAGGAGAGTTCAGTAAGGGGGAGAAGGCCCAAAGGGAAGATACCCTTTTCCATTGATGTCAAAGGGGGGGAGGTGGAAACATTGATGAGGAGTTATAATCATAGGGATCATGAGCATGAGTGTTGTCATGACTAAGTGTTTCCATCAATGCCAAAGGGGGATATTGTTGGACCGTTGGTTTATATTGATGGATAGTTTGTTTGGATAGTTGGTTGTCATTGATGCCAACCCTTGGAGAGTGATATTGGAGATTGATTTCAACACTTAGAGAGTGATGTCAACCCTTGGAGAAGTCTGGTATGCCAAAGGTATGATTATGGAATCCGAGTTTGTTTGAGGAATTAAGACATGAATATCGGTGATTTTGCAGGTGTGACTATATTGGATGAATAGTTCATGTCGTTTCATTTATGGTAATAAGTGGTATGTCACATAAATCCTCCTAGTTAGCAAGTTGTGGCTTTGTGAAGTTGGAGAACCCTTTAGATTAATCTAGAAGCCTCTATAAGGTCAACAAGAAGTCAAAAGCTTCTAGAAATTCATAAAGAAGATTCCCTAGTCAAAGTGGTTGCAAAAGAAATTATTTAAATAATAAAGTGATTGCGACAAGAAGTTAGTTAAGGGTAAAGAAGTTATGATTTGACTAATTAAGGAAATTTTAGCTGCAACAAGAAAGTGGTTAGCCCTAGAAGATGGAGAAAGGGGTAAAATAGTTACAAGGAAACTTCTAGAGGAAGGATGTTGGACAGTATAAATAAGAGAGAAAGAGACTCCTATTACCACCTGATTGAGCACATTGAATATATTTTTTTCTGAATGTTAATTGACAAGTATAATTGGCAAATCTAAGGTTGCAAGAAGTTGAGGAAGCGAAGAAAGTGTGACGACAAGTTTCAGAGCTACATAGGGAAAGGATTTTTTAAAAACGTTAATTATTGAGGTCCTCTCGGGTCAGCCTATAGGTGTCTAGTGAAGAAATCACTTGACAGGTAGTGTGCAAAAAGTGAGGCACTGATAAGTTTGGGGAAAAGGTTGGTAATATGCAAAAAAATTTGAGAAAGGTATGGATAAATGAGGTATGATGTTCCATGTTAGTCACAAAGATAAATGTATGAGTATATTCTTATTTTGAATGGTGTATGATGATGGTATATGGTTTAGTTTTGAAGTATAATCTTGAGGCATATCATAAGTTCATGGTGCAAACTCTAGTGTGTGGATTGAGTCATTTCTGGTAGGGTATATTGTTGCTTATGCTAAGTACTTTCTCAGTGATGTTATGACACTTTGGTTATGAGGAAAATCATGGTAATATGATACTAGCTAGAGGAATATCCTTGATCTATTATTGCACATCCTTGGTACATGTTTAGAGGTACTATTGGTTGTACAATACTTGTTGTAGTGAATGGTTTTGAGAAAGATCTGTTGAAGTATATTGTTGGTGCATGTCTGAGTTTTATTGGTATATTTTATGGTAAATTGTGAGAATCTTTTGTTAGTGATCTTGGTATATTATTGGTACACACTTGAGGCTACATAACAGTGAGGTTTTTGGCACATGGTTTGATGTATTGATATTTTGTTAGTGAGGTTTTATGGTATTTGGCTTATGGATAGTGTGATGTATTGATAGAGGAATTTTGTTGGTTATATTGGTATATGTATTTGGTATATGGTTGAGATACATGTTGGGACATATAGTTGATGAGTTGGCACATACATGAGGTGTATGGTATGGTGATGTCGGTACACATTGATGAGTTATATTTTGATCTATAGTTGATGCATGATTGGTACATACTTGGTACATGGTTGGAGGCACTTGTTAGTAGTATTGTTGACACGTGGTTTATGGATGATGTGGCATACTTATCTTGGTATATTAATAGAATAACATATTGATATTGGTGATGGTTATGAAGTATTTTGATGTGCATGGTTGATGCACTTGCGATGGCACATGTTGTGTGAGTGATTGATGTGCATGGTTGATGCACTTGTGATAATATAGGTCGAGCTAGTGATTGATGTATATGATTGTTGGCAGGTTGTTGTGATAGATTGTGTTGTGCATAGTTGATGCACTTGTGTTGGTACATATTGTTGGTGCATGCTGTTACAAGTTGTTGGTACAGGTTAACATTGATAGTTTGATAGTGGTAGTGGTTGATTCAGCGACAGTGACAGGTTGTCTACATTTGATATTTATATTTCAGGGCGGCAGGACAAGATAAGGAAAAGGGGTTGTAGCCTCCTTTTGACCAGTGTCATAGAATTAGGGAGTTGGATCTTCCTTCAGGTTGGATTCTGAGAACTAGATGTTTGTAGACACCTTATGGTTGGAGCTAGAGAACCCAGGAGGTTGTAGCCTCCTTCTGTTTAGAGCCAGAGAATTTAAGGAGTTGTAGCTTCCTTCAAGTTGGAGCCTGAGAAACTAGGGGGTTGGAGCCTCCTTCCAGTTGGACTTGGATAATTGGAAGTTGGTGCTTCCTTGAATGTAATTCTTTGACATATAAGAAAAGCATTATGTGTTTTTCAACCACATTGGGTTTCCACACAAATATTGGTGTACTATGTATTGTGTGGATGTGTTTATTATTGTTTATTATACACTGATGGATGATAATGTTTATTATGTATTTATGATGAAATAATGAACATGGTTGAACAAGTTAAAGGAATATAAACCATGGTTGAAATTAGAATAAAGTTCTCATACTAATTCACCCCCCCCCCCCCTTCCTCAGTATTCCAACAAATCAAGGGAATGAGAGAACCATACATCAAAAAAACATCCATAACCATCAAAAAAGAGATGTACATAGATGCATGCTATTCTTGAACAAGGAAGTTGAAAAAGGATTCTACATGTGTGTAAGCTCTCTAAAAAATCATTTCAAACAACGTGAGGATTCAAGATTCTTCATCATATGAAAACTACTAGTCATAAGGGTTATCAATTGAGAATAGAGATAGGGTGTTCCTAAATGAGAGAACCATCCTTGATTTATTCCAACACCTTGTACAAACATCCAACCATAATCCTTGTTTTGAGAGGGAATCTACTTCAACCTCAAGTTTTCTATACACATGGATAAAGGAATATTAATTAAAATTAGTTAAATATGATTTTACTTCATCAAAATGGGACTTAGAGACATATTTTCCATTCTACAATTCCTATTCATTCAATTAATTGCAATCATTGAGTCCCTGTTATGAACCAAGCACCTTGAAAATGATAAAAAGTGAAGGAATATAGTCCATTTCGAGAGGGAAATATCATTTTACAATGTATCCAATTCACAAGACAATATATGATGATCCTAAGACTAGGTCTACTTGGTATATAGAGAAGACAAAGGGTACAATAATAATTAAATGGTACATTGAAAGGTTCTAGCCGACCTATTAATATAACACTAGAAATGTAATAACTCAATACCTAGGTCTTAATAAGGGGTTTTATCCTTAAAATGGAGATTTTTTCTAGGACTTAACATGCCCCTCCCCTTCAAACAAGTTTTTTCCTTGACACTTGACTAACCGTAGGTGTTTATGCAAGAATAAATCATCTTCCCATGTCACCTCTTCCACTAGTAGGTTCTCCCATTTGACAAGGTACTCAGTAATTACTCAATGTCACAGTTGTGTAATCCTTGTTTCAAGGATTGTTTTTTTTCTAGTATTGTTTTCTAGTCTTTGTTAATATTTGGTAAAATAGTTTCGACTAAGATATTGTCATTGACTTCCTTATTTAATCGAGAAACATGGAACAATGGATGTACATGTGAAGATTGAGGAAACTCCAATTTGTAAGTCATACTTCCATTCGTCTACAACACCTTATAGGGCCCATAATATTTGGGTGCTAACTTATTGTCCTTATTTTGTTTCTTGAGGGACATCTATTTATATGGTTGTAACCTCAAAAATACCCAATCCCCCACTTCAAATTCCCTTTCATTGCAGTGTTGATCTACTTGTTGTTTCATCATATTTTGTTCTATAACCAAGTTGTCTTTCAATAGTTTGAGAATATATTATTGGTGCCCTATGTGGTCCTCCACTGCTTGAACCTCTTTAGTCACTTTCAAGGGTGATGTGGTAGATGGAGGATTATATCAATAAAGTTCCATAAATGGGGACAATTTTGTTGAAGTATGGAAGGATGTGTTGTACCACCATTCTGCTAAGGGAAACCACTTGGCCCATTGTGTTTTTTTATCATATGAAAAGAAATGAATATACCCTTCTATACATTTAATTAAAATATATGTTTTCCTATTAGATTGAGGATGATAATATGATATGTGAGCCAATTGAGTTCCCAAACAAGAAAATAATTTGGTCCAAACATTTCCAGTGAAAATTGGATCTTTGTCACTTACAATAATCTTGGGGATTCCATGTAGCTTTTGAACAATTTCCATGAATGCTATGACTACTATACTTGCTTTAAAAGGACGGGAAAGAGAAAAAATGGGAATACTTTGTTGGTCTATCGACTACTACAATGATGACATTCTTTCCTTCAGATTTGAGTAAACATGTAATAAAATTCATTGAAACATATTCCCAAATGTTGACTTGGTATAGCTAATGGTTGTAGGAGACCTAGCATCTTGATTGTCTCTCCCTTATTTTGTTGGCATGACACACATTCAATCAAAAATGTTTGAACATTAGTTTTAATACCTTCCCATAAAAAATCATTCTTGATCATATGGTAAGTTTCAACAACCCTGAATGTCCTCCTATACGAGAAGTGTGCAATTCCAAAAGGACCTTCTGTTTGAGTTTGGAATTCTTACATAAATATAGGTGATCATGATACCATATGAAATCATTCTTCCAAGCAAATTTATCTAATGCATTTGGGTCCTCTTGTAGTTGTTGAATGATCTTGCATACATCTCGATATTTATTTCATTTTTTCCTTGCTTCTTCCACCCAATCAGATTGTAGAATAGAAATAACACATAGTAAATTCTCTACTTATTCGTCTTTCCTTGAAAGTGCATCTGCCACAATATTATGTTTTCCTTTTTTTTAGATAATTTCAAAGTCATAACCTAGAATCTTTTTAACCCATTTTTGTTTCTCTTTTGAAGATAATCATTGCTCCAAGAAGTACTTCAAACTATCAAGATCTGTTTTTACTTTGAAGTTTCTTCCTATTATGTAAGGACACCATTTCTTAACTGCATGCAGTATGGAAAACATTTATTTTTCATAAATGGGTTTGAGTAGGTTTTTTCATTTAATTAGGCTACTTTCAAACGAAAGTCACCTTCCTTCTTTCTTTAAAAATGCACCAATTCCATGGCCTGAGGCATCACACTCCAAAATTGATTTTTTTTCCAAGTCAAGTGTGGTTAGGATAGGAGTCGTACACACAACCTCCTTAAGCTTTTCAAATACTTTGGTTGCTTCTTGATTCCAACAAAATGCTCCCTTATTTAATAATGTCATTAGAGGTGATGCTATTTACCATAGTTCTTGAGAAACTTGCAGTAATAGCTTGTAATTTCTAAGAATCCTCTAAGTGTCTTCAAGGTTTTTGGAATTGGCCATTCCCTCATAGATTCAATTTTGTTAGGATCCACTTTGACACATTCATGAGATACAATATGACCCAAATTTTCCACTTCTTGAACCCCAAAGGAACACTTGGAAGGATTTGCATAAATTTGTTTCTCTTACAATAATTGTAATACTCTGTTAACATGGTGTACATGTTCTTCCTAAGATTTTCTATAGATTAGTATGTCATCAAAAGATACTAACACAAAATTTCTAAGGAAGGGTTTGAAAAAACAATTCATCAAGCTTTGAAATGTTGAAGGTGCAATAGTAAGTCCAAATGGCATAACAAAAAACTCATAATGTCCTTCATGTTTTCTAAAGGATGTTTTGGGAATGTCTTCCTGCCTCATTATGATTTGATGATATCCTAAATGAAGATCCAACTTAATAAATAAATTTTATCCATGCAATTCATCTAATAATTCATCAATTATAGGAATAGGAAACTTATATTTGGTGGTCATATTGTGTAGCTATCTATAATATGGACACATATTCCATGAACCATCCTTTTTCATAACATGTAATGTAACCCAAAATTACCAACTCAAAAAAGCTTTTTCTAGGTGCATTCAAACTCCTTTATTTTGTTATACTTGATCTGTTTGTAATTAAAACATCTCTGTCGGAATATGACGTGTACGTATTTTTATTATCAGTGAATGAAATAAGGTGATTACCCTTTCCATGTAACTCGTGCTTATTCTTATTACTCAAACCCTGTGTTAAAGTATGTTAAACAAGTTGAAGTGGGTCCTCTCCATAACACAATGAGCGATTCATGACCATAAGGTCTAGAGTAACTCTAGTCTACAAGTTCTTATTTGTATTCTTATTAATATTAGGGTACCAACCAAAGTATTTCATTAGAGTTCCATATTCAAATAGACATGGTTCTCTCATCCTCACATCCAACTGAAGGGATGCTTCAGACTTCGTTATGACCATACCAAACAATCCATTTTCCTTTCTTATTCTAACCCCTTACAAATTCTAAGTATAGCAAAAACTTATTAAAAACATTGCTATTAGATGCAACCCATTATCATAACATTTTTACATCCAAGGCAATGTATTATTTGATTTGAGTTTACTAGACCGCATATAATCACAAGTCTTATCTGAAGGATTTACCCTTGGTCTCATAATATATCCTTGCAACGTTCATACCCTAACTGAATGCACATCCTAACTATCGCGCTGATGGACATCCTCATCGGTTTTCTTGTTAGGTTTCCATAGTAGCTGGCGGGCCTTGACACACACAACACTGAACTACGACAGGGTCACCCGAGTACATAATCTAACACTGAAAAATAGAAACCTACCTAGTGTGACATGTCACCACTCTAAATCTTGTTGTCCATCATGGTAGCCATACGGTTTCCTGATAGGGATTCACACTAATAGTAATAGTGGGCTCTATTCAATGCATAGTTATGACCTATCTGTAAAGATTAATAACTTCTCTGGTAGAGATTTATGAGGTTCTTCTTTCATTGTAGAGTTCTAGGTTAAAGGGACCAATAGGGATACACCATGTGCACATATTCACATGGCCTAAGTTCTCAAGGCATCCATCACCATTACTCTTGAAATTCGTGAGTCACTTAGGTAGCTAAAGTTTAATTCCTCCTTTGGCTCTTATGCATTTCCGAAAAACGCTCTACGTTAACTTCTGCAACCCTACTATGTGTGTAACCACTGAAGACGAGGGGGTTCCTGCTCTGTGTAGGCACAAAGAAGTTACACGCCTGACTGGTTCACTCCTTTACCAGGTGTGTTTACCAAAATCTCCATCGCTCGAGTTAACTGTAGGATGTAAGGAATAGTTATTTGTATTCTGAAATTGTTTTTGTAACTAGTTTTTTTTAAGATTGTTGGTTGGGGCCTTCATTCTCGCTACTCTTAACTTTCCAGATTACTACTATCCATTCTCTGTATAACAAACATAATTTCTAACTTGTGGTGGATTATGGTTTGTTTCTCCCATAAGGATAACCATTCGTTATTCAAGGGTTTCATTTGTTTATATGCCATTTCACTCAGGCAGTCTCATTTTAGTTTTCTTAACTTAGGGAGATCTTGAATGCTATTAGGCTTTGTCCTCAGTCGTCTCTTTAATAAAACAGACTGGTATTTTATTGGAATTACTCATTGTTTACCTATCGTCGAGATCTTATGTAATTAAAGACTTGTTATGGTGATCCTACAAGTTCCACCGAAAGCATCATGTGTGAGTAACTGATAGGGATTTACATCATTGAGCCATGTCATAAGGATTATAAGGAAAACACTTGTGTTTGAAGAGAGACTATTCTTTCCCCTCCAACTCATAGGTAGAGATATGTCTGCGGTTCTCTTATATTTAGCTTTCGTTTAGGAGATCATGGTCGTGGGACCTCTCTATTGATGTTACGTTTAAATGAAATATTTTGGGTCTCGTTTTGAGTACTTGGTTCTTGTCTGTGTGATTTTGTCCTCAAAACGTAAGTTGAGGATTATGACACTAGTGTCCCATACCCCTATCTGTACACTTTGATATGGAAAATTATGTGGTTCACCTATCGAATTTCACTTAGTTAGTGTAAAGAACTTTGAATGGCCAAAACTCAGTTCTTGAATGTATTTTTCTTTATTATAATTCTGTGTTATTAAGAGGACATTATCTCACAACCCTGTTGGTGATACGATCTGGTTATTTCTATGGAACATATGTTGTACTATGCATATTTTATAATTTCGATTAGGCTATATATAAATATGAATTGAAAGTTTTAGAATGTTTTGTCTGCTAAAACACTCTGCGTAAATATTTTATTTTCGTTCGGTTACAAGACTAATGATGGGAACCTTGTTTCCAATGCAAGGGTACCCATCAGTTGTTTCAAGATCCACTCCTCCCCTTCGGTCCATGGACAGTTTTTCTCAGCGATGCAGATGGGAAAAATAATCGCACCACCCCTTAAGCTAAGTGTTTAATCCTGTATTAAATCTACAATGTTTAATTTTCGTGAATTCATCCTGAACACTACTCTATCTTCGATATTTAAATTTTGTTGATTTATTGCATAACTTTGTTACTGATATTCTTGGTAATACCCTACAGGACTTAATCACTCGGTGGCTTGGGGATTCACGAGGAAACCTCACTCGAAAGGTATTCGAGTTCCTACTTACAGAGTTGAAACAAAAATAATCATCCAGGTTCTATTGAAGTGATACGAGTTTCACCCTATGATACTATTATTGTGATAGTTTTACACCAGGATCCTATAGAAAGTTGGTTACTTGTATCTTCAATCCATAAGAGAAAAAGACAGAGGTGAAACCCTGTATTGAATATGAATTTCACTATTTAATAGTTATGGTCGCATATATTGTATGGAGTTTAAAGACTCGTTTAAGTATTGTTCCAACTCTTTAATAGGTAGCATGTTTTATGCATGTATGTTGCTGGACATTTGCTTCTGAGATTACTAAAAAGTATTGTAACCTTCTGCTACATTTAATAAAATCGGATTTAATAGAAAATACTCATAATCGTCAAGAAATATTCTTCTGTGTACTGTATATTCATATAGCACGGAAAATACGTATAGTAGTAACACATATACATATATGTATTTCGATTCTGTTATTCACTCAATATTTCATGTGGTAAATACAATTTAAATCTTCTTCCATCGAATTTCTATACATACAGATATAACTATAGATATGATATAGGTTCTACTTATCACATATTTTCAGGGTATATTTATTGAAATAAAAAACACATACACCAGCATTTCCTCTAGATCTTCACTTAAGAAAAGTCAACCTGTAGCCATCTAAAATACTTTTAAGCATGATTATACTTCAATCTATATACATACTTATGTAAAATATTTCTAATATCAACAATAAGATCGAACTGATATCACATTCACCAACAACTATCACACACAGTAGATTCTTAGTTCTACTCACTGATAAATTCAAAATACAAAAGAAATCTTATTCTACAATTCGTTTCATTCTTCCAGTCATTATTCAGTAAAACAATTCAACGAAACAATAAGTAGAGGTACATATTTGAACAAAGTGTTGGGAAAACAAATGGAACAACCAAGTTCCACCCAACCATAGAACAGAACAACCAATCTACTTGCTATGTTCACCCCCCTAGCCTGACCATGACTCCATGAGGACAAACTCCAAAACTCCTCCTTAGCTTTAGTCTTCATTCAGATCATATAATTCTCCTTGCCTCACACTCAGAAAATAGTGCTCATAATAGCAAGTGATATTCTTTTTCCCAGCATACTAGGCAACATCTTGCCACCTCCCATATGATATATATGCAAAAGTATCTTGTGCCTAGGTCTTCTCCCCTTGGTAATTTTGTCAGCTTTACAAATCCCTCATTTTCAGGGGTTTCCAATGGACAAATTCTTGATTTTCCACTTGTACAATTAAGCCCTGAGGTAGTTCAAGCCTGTTCCCCACTCATGGAGTCATGGTCAGATGATTTCAACCTGGTTGTTCCATTTGTCCCTCAATAATAAATATAAAAAATATGTGTCTCTTACAAGTGCCATAGTCAAAGAGTTGGTTGGGAAAATCAAATCTTTGCCCAACAGTCACAATAACTTAATTACAATTAACCAAATTCTAAATTCAGAATTTCCATAAATGGCAATAATTTTCCAAATTTGAATTTGCCAAAAATGGAAATAAATTCCTATGTGCATACATACTTTAATAATAATTTATTTTTGTGAGGATATTACATCCTTTCCCCCTTCAATACAACATTGTCCTTAGTGTTTGCTCCTTTCTCGAAACAAGGTTGGATAAGATTTCTGCAAATCTTCCTCCTATTCCCAAGTGGCCTCCTCAGGACTAAAGTGCTTCCATTTCACCTTTACCTGGGCGACGACTCTGTTCTGTAGTACTGTTTATCTCTTGTTCAGAATGCATAGAAGTTCTGCTTGGAACTCGCCTTTTGGTTCCACCTGCACCAGGTTCCAATCAATCATGTGAGTAGGATCATGAACATATTTTTTTTTAACAAAGAAACATGAAATACGTTATGAATTTTCAGATTTGCGGGAAGTGCAAGTTGGTATGCCACGGGTCCAATTCGGGCTAAGATCTCGAAAGGGCCACAAAAACTGGGCACAAACTTGGAGCAATTCCCTAGATTTAATGAACTTCTTCTTGCTTTGACTTTTAAATACACGTGGTCTCCAACTTGAATTTCCTGGTGTCTCCTTTTTAGGTCCGTGTAACTTTTCTGTTTGTCTTGTGCCTCTTTTAAATTCTGTTGTACTTTTCTTACCGTATTCTCCATTTCCTGGAGCATTTCTGGTCCCACCATGAGTCTTTCAATTGGTTTATCCCATCTAGTCGGAGTTGTACACTTTATGTCATACAGTACCTCGAAGGGGCTCATCTTAGCCAATGCCTATTAACCATTATTGTATGCAAATTCCACCAAGTGCAAGTAGTCTTCCCACTTACTTGGTTTCATCCTTACGTACATTTGTAGTATATCTTCCATGATTTGGTTTGTTCATTCAGCCTTCCCATGCGTTTTTGGATGGTAGCTTGTGCTGAAATTCAAGTTAGTATTCAACCCCACAAACAATTCTTTCCAAAACGTACATGTAAATTTTACGTCTCTATCCGAAATCACCATTTTAGGAATACCATGCAGTTTAAAAATTTCCTTCATGAATATTTCAACGATGTTAATAGTTTTATAAGTAGATTTTATAGGAATAAAATGTGAAGACATGCTAAGCTTATCAATTACTACCATAATTGAATCATTATGGTTTTGAGTTCTAGGCAAACCTGTGATAAAATCTAGTCATATAGTCTCCCATTTCCATTTCGGTACAGGTAGAGGTTGCAACAAGCCAACTAGGTGTTGGTGTTTAGCCTTCACCCGTTGACAATCTTGGCACTTAGAAAAGTAGTTTGTTGTCTCGCCTTTCATATTAGGCCAATAAAATAACTTCCTTAGTGTTGTTACCATTTTCTAGTATCTCGAATGACCCAAATATGGTTTCTTGTGTACTTTGTCCAAAACTGTTAACTTTAATTTAATAGAATCTAGTATGTATAATCTATTTTTGAATCTTAGTAGACCATTTTTGTCCAAACTCAGATATGTTCTATCTAAATTTTCTGCATTATTTTGTAAATCTGCCATTGTTTTAATGTATTTTTCATCATTATTACTTGCAGCCTTTATCATTTGCTCAATGTCTCTTTCTGCTCTGCAGCCCATGAATTCTCCTACTTAAAGCATCTGCCACTTTGTTTTCCTTACCCTTGATGTGTCTTACCTCGAAATCGAATTCACTCAAGAAGGCCAACCATCTTGTTTGCCTTGCGCTAAGGTCTGGTTGACTAAACAAGAATTTCACACCACTGTAATCAATTAGCAACGTACATTTTTTGCCCATTATATAGTGTCACCACATTTTTAATGCATGGATGATAGCTACTAATTCCAAGTCATGAGTGACATAGTTTCATTCGTGCTCTTTTAGTTTTTGGGACTCGTAACAAATAACGTGCCCTTCTTGAGTTAGGACACCTCCCAAACCTTCTTTGCTCGCATCCACGCAGACTGTGAAGTATTTATCTAGGTCTGCTACCCTTAAAATGGGTGTGGTTGTTAACAATTCTTTTAACTTATTAAAAATGTCCTAACACTTCTGTGGCCAATTAAACTTGGTTCCCTTATTCTATAGGGATGTGATGGGGTACGCAATCTTAGAGAATCCTTCTATAAATCTGCGGTAGTACCTGGTGATTCCCATGAATGATCAGATATCTGCTACATCCTTAGGGATAGGCCATTCCATGATGGCCCTTATCTTCTCTGGGTCGACTGCAATACCTTATTCAAATATTACATGTCCTAGGTACTGTATTTCCTTTTGATAGAAGTCACATTTGTCAAATTTGGCATACAATTTGTGTTTCCTTAAAGTTTGCAATACTATCCTTAGATTTTCTTCGTGTTCTTCTTATGTTTTCGAATACACTAGGATATCGTCAATAAATACCAAAATGAACTTATCCAAGTACTGACTGAAAATGCTATTCATTAAACACATAAATGTTGTTGGTGCATTAGTGAGACAAAACAGTATAAAAACAAATTCATAATGTCCATATCTCATTCTAAACATTTTTTTACTTATGTCTTCATCCTTTATTCTAACCTGGTGATAACCAGATCTTAAATCCAACTTAGAAAAAATATTTGGCCCACCCACTTGATCAAACAGATCATTGATTCTAGGTAGGGGGTATTTGTTCTTAACAACCATTTTCTTTAACTGTCTGTAATCAATGCATAATATTAGAGTTTCGTCTTTCTTTTTAACAAAAAGGACTGGTACTCCCCATGGCGAGACACTTGGTCTAATATATTCCTTCTCCAATAGTTCTTGTATTTGAATCTTTAATTCTGTTAATTCGGGTAAACTCATCATGTAGGGTGCCTTAGATATGGGGGTTGAACCAGGAAACAGATCGATAGAGAAGTTTATCTCTCTTCTTGGGGGAAGTTTAGGTATTTCATCTACAAACAAATCTCTAAATTCATGTAAGATGAAAAAATCTTCTAGGCTAGGTTTATTTTCTTTGTCTAGCAGATTTTTCACTTGGATAGCATAAATCTGACAACCTTTACTCATGCACTTCTTAAATTGCATTGTTGAAATTTTCCTAACTGAGACTGGTTTATGTATTCCTTGTACTGTCCTAAAAGTGTTGTTTTCATCTTTGTAAATGAGTGATTTTTCATAACAATCCAAAACTTTTTTATGCCTCTCTAACCAGTCCGTTCCAATAATTATATTGTAAGATCCTAATGGTAGAATATCCAGTTTTATCTTTGTGTTTTGACCACCTAAACTGAACTCACAGTAAAAAATGAAATCAATTATTTTTGTTTTTGTTCCCCTTAACAGATGTAACTACATATATAACTACAGATATGATATAGGTTCTACTTATCACGGCTTTTCAGGGTATATTTATTGAAATAAAAAAACGCATACACCGGTATTTCCTGTAGATCTTCACTTAAGAATAGTCAACCTATAGCCATCTGAAATAATTTTAAGCATGATTATACTTAAATATATATATACATACTTATGAAAAATATTTCTAATATCAACAACAAGATCGAACTGATATCACATTCACCAACAACTATCACGCACAGTAGATTCTTAGTTCTACTCACTGATAAATTCAAACTGCAAAAGAAATCTTATTCTACAATTCGTTTCATTCCTCTAGTCATTATCCAGTAAAACAATTCAAAGAAACAACAAGTAGAGGTACATATTTGAACAAAGTGTTGGGAAAACAAATGGAACAACCAAGTTCCACCCAACCATAGAACAAAACAACGAATCTACTTGCTTCGTTCACCCCCTAGCCTGACCATGAATCCATGAGGACAAACTCCAAAACTCCTCCTTAGATTTAGTCTTCATTCAGATCAGATAATTCTCCTTGCCTCACACTCAGAAAATAGTGCTCATAACAGAAAGTGATATTCTTTTTCCCAGCATACTAGGCAACATCCTGCCTCCTCCCATATGCTATATATGCAAAAGTATCTTGTGCCTAGGTCTTTTCCCTTTGGTAATTTTCGCAGCTTTACAAATCCTTGATTTTCAGGTGTTGCCAATGGACAAATTCCTGATTTTCCACTTGTACAATTAAGCCCTAAGGTAGTTCAAGCTTGTTCCCCACTCATGGAGTCAAGGTCAGATGATTTCAACCTGGTTGTTCCATTTGTACCTCAACAATAAATATAAAAAATATGTGTCTCTTACAAGTGCCATAGTCAAAGATCTGGTTGGGAAAATCAAATCTTTGCTAAACAGTCACAATGACTTAATTACAATTAACCAAATTCTAAATTCATAATTTCCATAAATGGCAATAATTTTCCAAATTCGAATTTTCCAAAAACGGAAATAAATTCCTAAGTGCATACATACTTTAATAATAATTTATTTTTGGGAGGATATTACATCCTTTACCCCTTTAGTACAACACTGTCCTTAGTGTTTGTTCCTTTCTCGAAACAAGGTTGGATAAGATTTCTGCAAATCTTCCTCCTATTCCCAAGTGGCCTCCTCAGGACTAAAGTGCTTCCATTTCACCTTTACCTAGGCGACGACTCTGTTCCATAGTACTATTTCTCTCTTGTCCAGAATGCATAGAGGTTCCGCTTGGAACTCACCTTCTGGTTCCACCTGCACCAAGTTCCAATCGAACATGTGAGTAGGATCATGAACATATTTTTTTTAACGAAGAAACATGAAATAAGTTATGAATTTTCATATTTGCGAGAAGTGCAAGTTGGTATGCCACGGGTCCAATTCGAGCTAATATCTTGAAAGGGACACAAAAACTGGGCGCCAACTTGGAGCATTTCCCTAGATTTAATGAACTTCTTCTTGCTTTGAATTTTAAATACACATGGTCACCAACTTGAAATTCCTAGTGTCTCCTTTTTAGGTCCACGTAACTTTTATGTTTGTCCTATGCCTCTTTTAAATTTTGTTGTACTTTTCTTACCGTATTCTCCATTTCCTAGAGCATTTCTGGTCCCACCATGAGTCTTTCAACTGGGTTATCCCATCTAATCAGAGTTGTACACTTTCTGTCGTATAGTACCTCGAAGGGGCTCATCTTAGCCAATGTTTATTAACCATTATTGTATGAAAAATCCACCAAGTGCAAGTAGTCTTCCCACTTACTTGGTTTCGTCCTTACATACATTCATAGTATATCTTCCATGATTTGGTTCGTTCATTCAGTCTTCCCATCTGTTTGTGGATGGTAGCTTGCCCTGAAATTCAATTTGGTATTCAACCCTGCAAACAATTCTTTCCAAAACATAGATGTAAATTTCATGTCTCTATCCGAAATCACTATTTTAGGAATACCATGCAGTTTAAAAATTTCCTTCATGAATATTTCAGCGATGTTAATAGTTTTATAAGTAGATTTTATAGGAATAAAATGTGAAGACTAGCTAAGCTTATCAATTACTACCATAATTGAATCATTCTGGTTTTGAGTTCTAGGCAAACCTGTGATAAAAGCCAGTGATATAGTCTCCCATTTTCATTCTGGTACAGGTAGAGGCTACAACATGCCAACTGGGTGTTGGTGTTCAACCTTCACCTATTGATAATCTTGGAACTTAGACAAGTATTTTGCTATCTCACCTTTCATATTAGGCCAATAAAATAACTTCCTTAGTGTTGTTACCATTTTCTAGTATCCTGGATGACCCGAATATGGTTTCTTGTGTACTTCGTCCAAAACTGTTAACTTTAATTCAACAGAATCTAGTATGTATAATCTGTTTTTGAATCTTAGTAGACCATTTCTTTTCAAACTCAGACATGTTCTATCTAAAGTTTCTGCAGTATTTTGTAAATCTGCCATTGTTTTAATGTATTTTTCATTATTATTACTTGCAGCCTTTATCATTTGCTTAATGTCGCTTTCTGCCCTTCAGCCCATGAATTCTCCTACTTAAAGCATCTGCCACTTTGTTTTCCTTACCCTTGATGTGTCTTACCTCAAAATCGAATTCGCTCAAGAAGGCCAACCATATTGTTTTCCTTGCGTTAAGGTTTGGTTGACTAAGCAAGAATTTCACACCATTGTCATCAGTTAGCAACATACTTTTTTTGCCCATTATATAGTGTCACCACATTTTTAATTCATGGATGATAGCTGCTAATTCCAAGTCATGAGTGACATAGTTTTGTTCATGCTCTTTTAGTTTTCGGGACTCATAACAAATAACGTGCCCTTCTTGAGTTAGGACACCTCCCAAACCTTCTTTGCTCACATCCACGTAGATTGTGAAGTCTTTATCTAGGTCTGCTACCCTTAAAATGGGTGTGGTTGTTAACAATTCTTTTAACTTATTAAAACTGTCCTGACACTTCTATGACCAATTAAACTTGGTTCCCTTATTCTGTAGGGATGTGATGGGGTACACAATCTTAGAGAATCCTTCTATAAATCTGCGGTAGTACCTGGTGATTCCCATGAATGATCAGATATCCTCTACATCCTTAGGGATAGGCCATTCCATGATGGCCCTTATCTTATCTGGGTCGATTGCAATACCTTCTTCAGATATTACATGTCCTAGGTACTGTATTTCCTTTTGATAGAAGTCACATTTGTCAAATTTGGCATACAGTTTGTGTTTCCTTAAAGTTTGCAATACTATCCTTAGATTTTCTTCGTGTTCTTCTTATGTTTTCAAATACACTAGGATATCGTCAATAAATACCAAAATGAACTTATCCAAGTAGTGACTAAAAATGATATTCATTAAACACATAAATGTTGTTGGTGCATTAGTGAGACAAAATGGTATAAAAACAAATTCATAATGTCCATATCTCGTTCTGAATGTTGTTTTACTTATGTCTTCATCCTTTATTCTAACCTAGTGATAACCGGATCTTAAATCCAACTTAGAAAAAAATATCTGGCCCACCCACTTGATCAAATAGATCATTGATTCTAGGTAGGGGGTATTTGCTCTTAACGGTCATTTTATTTAACTGTTTGTAATCAATGCATAATCTTAGAGTTTTGTCTTTCTTTTTAACAAAAAGAACTAGTGCTCCCCATGGCGAGACACTTGGTCTAATATATTCCTTGTCCAATAGTTCTTGTATTTGAATATTTAATTCTATTAATTCGAGTAAACTCATCCTGTAGGGTGCCTTAGATATGGGGGCTGAACCAGGCAACATAGAATTTTATCTCTCTTCTTGGGGGAAGTTTAGGTATTTCATCTACAAACAAATCTCTAAATTCATGTAAGACGAAAAAATCTTCTAGGCTAGGTTTATTTTCTTTGTCTAGCAGATTTTTCACTTGGATAGCATAAATCTGACAACCTTTACTCATGCACTTCTTAAATTGCATTGTTGAAATTTTCCTAACTGAGACTGGTTTATGTATTCCTTGTACTGTCCTAACAGTGTTGTTTTCATCTTTGTAAATGAGTGATTTTTCAGAACAATCCAAAACTTTTTTATGCCTCTCTAACCAGTCCATTCCAATAATTATATCGTAAGGCCCTAATAGTAGAATATTCAGTTTTATCTTTGTGTTTTGACCACCTAAACTGAACTCACAGTAAAAAATGAAATCAATTACTTTTCTTTTTGTTCCTATTGCTAGTTGTACTAGCCAAGATTTTTCATGTCTTATTTTCTTAAGTTTATTTGAATCCACTACACCAGGAGAAACATAACTCGAAGTAGCTCCTGGATCAATTAAAACATAAACATGAGTATTGTTAAATTTACCTTCAACTTCCACTACAGTGGACTGGTGATCATCTTGTCACCCATCCACGGTTGCATGATCCCATGTATGATTTTGTCCACATCTCCCACTGTAGAGACCTCTTGCAGGTTGTGAACTATGGTTCTTGCTACAGAAGTTAGACATGGATAGATCCTCCTTAAGTGAGGTTGTTGGCCCTTGGTTATGGAAATAAGAGAAGATCAAGGAAGAAAAGGAAAAATGAGAACTACGCGGAAGACACAGTGACTATTACTAGGTCGAAGTGAGAAAAAGAACAGAAAAGACAAAGCAAAGTAAAAGGAAGCAAGTTGTTGGATGAGGAAATCGAGGATGACAGATCAGAAATAAAGAAGGATCGTGGACAACTCAGCAAGTGGGAAAAACCACCATTGGATGCTTTGGAGCATCGTGTGAGAAGGAAGGAAAGATAGGCTGGTGAAGCCATGAAAACGCGGGTTAAGTTGACCTAGGGTTTTAGACACCTAAGGTTTTGGTATCTAAAGTTTTGACACCTAGGTTTCGGCCTAAGGATGTCGGTGAGTGATTGTAATGTATAAATAGAGGTGAAGAGGACCTGGGAGGGGTTGTTGTTGTTGTCATTGTTGTTACTATTGTTGGTGTTGGGACTGTTATTGTGTGATCAAGTGAGTAACATTGGGTGAGAGAGAAGTGTTGAGTATGAGATCCTTCTAGTATTGTAAGATCTTTATCTGGGTGCGAAGATCAACCCTGCAGCTGGGTGCACAAAGAGGGTTTCTATAGTGGAGAAGAGGCAGACCTGACGGACAAAGAGCATTCAGAACCCGCTAGGGCAGAGGAAGGAAAAGATGAAGAACCTCGTTGGGACGAGCTAGAAACTTTAGGAACTATGCAGACTACTGAAGTAAGTACTATTATCCCTCCTGTTGATTCAACAACACTAAGAAATTAGAATAGTCAGAGTCACCAGAGTCCTCAGAGTACTATTACTAGCAGTTCAATATATACTCAGACAGGAAACCTAGGAAACCTAGGAAGATCTATAGCAGATGATATGAGACTCCCTATATTTAGTGGAAATGGGTCTAAAGAACCTGATCAGCATTGGTTCCTATGTGAATCCATATGGAATATTAAGAATGTCACTAACGAAGCTATTAAAAGAACCCAGTTTAGTACTACCCTAAGGGGCCGCACACTGAGATGTTACATGAAGCTTTTCCAAGGACTTGCACAACCTAAGCCACTCAATGAGATCAAGAATGCGTTGACTAAATAATTCAAGAAACCCAAATCGAAGTCACAATGTATTACAGAGCTGAAAGAGATCAAGCAGAAGGTAGCCGAACCTATTTGGGAATTCGATCAAAGATTCAAGACCTTAACAGGTTGATTGACTTTTCAGATCCCAGATGAGAAGAACAAAGAGTGGTTCATTGTTTCCCTTTTACCATACATCATAGTTCCTCTGATGTAAAAAAATATTTCCTTATAGGTTGAGGCACTGGAGATCTCCATGAAGTTAGAATCAGCCCCTACAAGAGAATCCATCTCAGGTATGAGTCAGATCTTGAGTCAGCTAACTAGTTTGTATCTGTAGGTCAAGGATATGAAGAAAGACAAGGGAAAAGATAAAAGAGAAGACATATGGTGTGTCAGATGCATATCAGAAGGCCATGACAAGGAGCACTACTCCCTATTTCATGAATACTTGGCCTCAAGAGCCCCGAGCCCTGTGAAGCAAGTCACCTTACCCTGGTGCGAGGTATGTCGAAATAGACATCGCCCTGGTGAGTGCTATTACATGAAAAAATATGTTCAGACACCCACAAATCTGTATTGCACATTCTGTAAGTCTGTGGGACATGATGATAGGGATTGTAGGGCTTACAATCTCATGCATGAAAGGTCAAGAGAAATATACAAAATTCAAGGTGAAGTACAAAAAGAGGGAAACACTATGCAGTATAAATCCCCTGGGAGAGGAAACTTCAATCCTCACGGTGGATTCAGAGGATGAGGACGAGGAGGAGGTATGGGTTGAGGCTAAGGATAGATAATCTGTTATAACTGCTCACAACTAGGACACCTAGCAAGAGAATTTCATAACCCTTGTACCACTTGCAACTATTCCAACTCTTTTGAACACGTTATTGAGGAATGTCCAGCATTGTTGTCTAAGCTTCAGGAGAGACGAGGACCTCAACAGAACCCACAAGTGAAATTGATATATGCTGAACCTTGCAGAGAAGACCCTAGATTCATTGTTATCAATAGAGGAGGCGTTGTTACAGGAGAAGATAGAATTATCCAAGGAAAGACTACATAAGACTCGAGAATTGGGAAAGTTGCAGAGAATACCCAAACTTTTGATGAAAATAAAGAAAGATATATATTTGAGGAGGCAAGAAAAGAGTTCAAAGAAGACTAAATCTCTTCATCAAATACACAGCCAAAAGTAAGGGAATATCGGATGCCTCAGGAATTTGATCAGTTCGCTTCGCCAAGAGAAGAAAAAGAGGTAAGCAAGCTCATGGAATTTTTATATACTTGCATTAAGTTAACTCAAGATGAGATTGTTGTACAAGAACTAAAAAATTTAATCAACCAGTATGAGCTAGGAAATATAGACCCCTTACTGAATAGGGAAGTACACCAAATCACTAAAAATAGGAGGACAACTAAGGAACTACACTTGAATGCTCAGATTGGTGAATATGATATAGACTATGTGGTCCTCGACTTAGGGTCGGAGGTCAATGTCATGATGAAGAAAACTTGGGAACTGATGGGAAAATCAAAGTTGATCTATTCCCCTATCAGGCTCAGGATGGCTAATCAGCAAGTTGTCATCCCCTTTGGACGAATGGAACATGTCCCTGTGGACATCGATGGAGTAAGAACGTTTGTAGATTTTGAGTTAATTGAGATAGTTGATGATAACTATCCTTACCCTGCACTGTTAGGAATTGATTGGGCTTTCAATAATTCCACTGTGGTTGATTTAAAGAAAATACATATGACATTTGAAAGTGATGGCCTTAGGTTCATTGCGCCTTTAGATCTAGATGAATGTCAACGATACACAGAGCCCATCAGAGAATAATACTGCACATATGAGTAGGAAAACATATACAAACTAACATCCAGACAATAGGATTACATCAATCCTACGGTCGATGGAAACCTAACCTGGTGAAGTGACAATGCATGTTCATCAGACTCAGAAGAAGAACTAGAGAATTGACAGAATGAAATGTATGAAGTATCTACAAGAATATGTGCTAGATTAACCAGAGAAATTTGCTGGATCGACACAACAGTAAGTAACTTACCCACCTTTGATGGCATGAATCCTTTATAAACCTTCTTGTCGGACTTTGAAGAAAGTGCACCAATGAAACAAAGATTTTTGGCAATGGATGAGGCCTTGAAAGCCACACCAACAAGATGGTGGGGAACACACAAAAACAACATTATAGAATGGGTATAATGTCGTACCTTGATGATAGCGTAGTTCTCCGCACAAGTAGAAGACTACGAAGTTCGGTACATAGGTCGAAGCTTCCCAAAGGACCATGTGTCAAGTTGCGAAGAAGCCTGGAGAAACATTCCTCAAGAGCAGTGGCTGAAAAAATTCATTAACATGCTAGACACAACCCCTATCAACTGGTACCTTCAAGCCAAGATACGCCTCATCACTATATATTGGGAAGGTATGACTCATTATTTTGTAACCACCTTCTTATTTGAAAGTCAATATCCTTTAGGAGATCAAGCATTGCATATTGTAAGATAGAAAGTATTTGAGGAGGCATCTAACCTCCCTTTGGATCAAGAAGAGTACGAATGGACTGCGCCTCTCCAAAAACTGTAGGGTTGTTACAACATCAATGCTAATGAAGACGATGATCTAAGAAAGGTGAACAATGCATAAATAGAAGGACACAGAGATGTGGAAGGACCAGGAGTTGAGTTACCATTCATTGGACATCCAATCAATATTAATAAGGTCAATATTGGAACAGAACAGACATCGAAGCTTGCAAATGTTGGAGATTATTGGGATGTTGCCACTATTGACAAGATTACAGAATTACTACATGAATATCAAGAATTGTTTCCAACCAAGTTCACTGATATGAAGGGAATTAAAGGACCTATGGGAGATATGACGATCCCTTTGAAACCACATGCAAGACTAGTCAAACAGAGACCCTACAGATTGAACCCTAAATATAAGGAGAAAGTGAAGATTGAGCTTGACAGAATGCTCGAAGCAGGGATTATAGAACTTGTGGAAGTATCAGAGTGGATTATCCCTATGGTGGTGCAAGACAAGAAGACAGGAGAAATCAAGATCTGTGTAGATATCAGGAAGTTGAATGATGCCTATTTTCATGACCCCTTCCCTACACCATTCACTAACGAAGTGTTAGATAATGTTGGAGGCCAAGAAGTATATTCTTTTACAATTGAATTTTCAGGATACCATCAGATCCAGATTGCCAAGGAAGATCGCCATAAGACAACATTTGCAACAGAATGGGGGTCCTATCAGTATACAGTGATGTCATTTGGATTGAAGAATTCCCCATCCATATTTTCCAGGGTGGTGTTCGAAGCATTCAAGGATTTTTTACATAAATTTCTAGAAGCATATTTTGATGATTGGACTGTGTTTATTTTATTGAAAACTCATATTGAATGTCTAAGGATAATGTTGGACAAATGGAGGTAGTGTCAAATTGCCTTGAATATGAAGAAATGCATCTTCTTCTCACCATTTGGAGTGTTGTTAGGTCATATTGTATGCAAGCAGAGATTTTTGGTAGATCCATCTAAAATTTCCATTATAGTTGATCTACCCCCTCCTACTTCAGTCAAACAATTGCGCATTGCGCTGGGACATACTGGATACTACAAGAAGTTCATTAAAGGATATGCCCATATTAAAACACCCATGGAAAGATTTTGAAGAAAGATTGTTAGTTTAGTTGGACAGAAGAGTGCCAACAGAGCTTCGACACACTGAAACAAAAAATGGTTACTGCGCCTATTCTAGTTTTTCCAGATTGGAGCAAGGAGTTTCATGTGCATGTCGATGTGTCTTCTATTGCTTTAGGAGTAGTGTTAGCACAGCCTGGGGAAGGATATATTGACCATCCTTTAGCCTTTTCCAGCAGGAAGCTATCAACTACTGAGATCAATTACACCACTACCGAGCGAGAGGGGTTATCCATGGTGTATGCGCTGCATAAATTTCTCCACTACTTGTTGGGAGGACACTTTAAAATGTTTACTGATCACTCCGCACTGAAATACCTAGTCAAGAAGCTAGTGTTGGGGAGGATAATATGCATATGGATTCTGCTCTTTCAGGAATATGACTTTGAGATCATAGTCAATCTAGGAAGAATGAACAAAGGTCCTGACCACTTGTCGAGGTTAGAACATGGAGAAGAGCCCACTAGTTTGGAGGATGCACTTTTGGATGCAAAATTGTTGTCCATTAGAAATATTGATAACCACTTCACAGAAATAGTCTAGTTCCTATCAACGAGAATGACACCTAGTGAGTATACAATCCCCCAGAAGAAACAATTAGTAGTGTGTGCTACGGACTTTTCACTTATAGCTGGAAAACTCTATAAGATGGGACCTGATGAGATATTGAGAAGATGTGTTATGGAGGCAAAAGGACCATTGATCCTTGCAAAATATCATGAAGGAATCCTAGGAGGAAATTATGCAGGGAAATCAACTGCACAAAAGGTTCTTAGAGCTGGCCTTTGGTGGCCCACCTTACACAAAGATGCTAAAGACTATTATAGAGCCTACGATGTATGCCAACGAGTTGGGAAACCATCCAGAAGATATGAAATGCCACTAACCCCTTAGTTGAACCTACAAGCATTTGAGAAATGGGCCATTGACTTCATGGGACCTATAAACCCGCTAGGAAAGCGCACATGAGCAAGGTACATAATTACAGCAACATAGTACTTGACCAGATGGGTTGAAGCAAGAGAAGTTAAGGAGTGTAGTGAAACTACAATTGCATGCTTCATATTTCATGACATCATAACCAGGTTTGGATGCCCAAAGTTCCTTATGAGTGATCAAGGCACACATTTCATAAATAAGATTGTTGAAGCCTTGACTGAGGAATTTGTAGTCCACCATCAGAAGAGAAAACTTTACCATCCACAAGCAAATGGGACAGTGGAAGCATTCAATGAGATCTTGGAAACAACGCTAACAAAGATTTGTAGTGTGGACAAGGATGACTGGGATTTAAGAGTACCAACAATATTATGGGCCTATAGAACCACTTGCAAGAAGTTAACAATGCAGACCCCTTTTAAGCTGGTATATGGTCTCGAAGCCATTGTCCCAACGGAATACCTGGTACCAAGCTTAAGAATTGTTGCCTTTACACATATGGATGACACTAGTGCTATTCAAGTGAGGCTTGCACAGTTTCTCGAACTCGAAGAGGACATATTTCTTGAAGGATTCCATCAGCAGGTACAAAAGGAAAGAGAAAAGGCCTATCATGAAAGGAACATAAAGAAGAAGGCATTCCAGCAAGGTGATCTAGTACTGGTATATGACAGTAAGTTCATAAAACATCCTGGGAAGTTCAAAATGCATTGGCTCGGGCCATATGAGATATCCTATGTTACAGAAGGAGGAGTTGTGCAATTGAAAACTTTGAAGGGAGAATGGAAGGAAGGATTAGTGAATGGGAGCCAGTTGAAATTGTATTATGACAACCTGTTGCCCCGCAAATCTAAGTAAAAGCATAAGGAAAAGGTTCTAGGTACCAAGTGCAGTTGAAAATGGGTACCAGACACAGAAAAGATAGTCTGCATAGGGAAGGAGAGGAGGCATAGAGAAGAAAGCAAAGACTACACTGTGCAGTCTGAAGTTGAAGTAAAAAAAGAAAGGTCATATCTGAAGTACTTCAGGACGAGTCACATGTGAGTGTTGGGGGGCATGTTGTCCCTTGGTTATGGAAATAAGAGAAGATCAAGGAAAAAAAGGAAAAATCCAAACTACGTGGAAGACACAGTGACTGTTACTGGGTCGAAGTGAGCAAAAGACTAGAAAAGATAGAGCAAAGTAAAAAGACGCAAGTAATTGGATGAGGAGATTGAGGATGACATATCAGCAATAAAGAAGGATCATGAACAACTTAGCAAGAAGAAAAATCCACCATTGGATGATTTGGAGCACCACATGAGAAGAAAGGAAAGACAGGTCGGCGAAGCTGTGAAAATGAGGGTCAAGTTGACCTAGGGTTTTGGTATCTAGGGTTTTGACACCTAGATTTTAGCCTAAGGATGTCGGTGAGTGATTATAATGTATAAATAGAGGTCAAGAGGACCTGGGATGGGTTGTTGTTGTTGTCATTGTTGTTACTATTGTTGGTGTTGGGATTGTTATTGTGTGATCGAGTGAGTAACATTGGGTGAGAGAGAAGTTCTAAGTACGAGAGCCTTCTGGTATTGTAAGATATTTAGTTGGGTGTGAAGATCAACCCTCTAGTTGGGTGCACAGGGAGGGGAGAGATAGAGAGAAGAAGAAAGAAGATCTGCTAGATAAGAGCGCAAACAAGAACTGCATGCTTCATCTTAATACATTATAAAGCACAGTTCTGTGGACATATCCTTAGAGAGAGGGTGAACCACGTACATCTTTTCTTGTGTGTGTGATTGATGTTATGCTCTTTTTCCTTGTTATACTATTATTGCATTATTGTGGTAGATCTGATAGATGTGTGGAATAGATCTAATATGATAAGTGATATATGCATGATGTATTGTTCTAGTGTTGAATCCACTTGATAGTTCCCTTCGTTGTAGACATATCTGTCTTGCAACCCCCCCATAGTTGCTTCGGGTGAGACTGCATCTTCTTCACAGGTGTCACCGAAAGGGCCAGTAGTTAGGCCTTGTTGGTGCACTCTTGGAGCTGAACCTTGGGTCTGCCCCTGTGCCAACAGAGGCTCTCCACATTCCCAACATTTCAATGGTTCTCTGGGGTTGTCCCCAAACTTCTTGGTTCCTAGATTAATTGGTTTACCTCCCCCTTGGGTGTTCTAGTTATTGGAGTGAAATTATTTCCTTGGAAAGTTCTTTGTTGCATTTTGGAAAGGGGTTGGTTGATAGCCCTTCTTCTGCTAGTTCATTATGTCTTGTTTCTTGTCTTTCCAAGCCTTGGGAAGCTCAGACTATTGTTTGTATTGATCGTAACACATTCAGGCCTTTCTAAAAACTTCACTTAAGGTCTTGGGGTTGTCGAACTCAATTCTATCCTTATAGGGATGTGGTAAGCAGCTTAGGAACCACTAGATTTTTACTTTGTCTTCCTGGATATAAGGCACAAACCTTATTAATTCCAGAAATTTGTTTATCAAGTCATGCATAGTCATTTGATCGAGTCTTAGCTCATAAAACTCTTTGGTCTTTCTTTCATAGTAAATTTCAGACAAATATTGTTTCTTTAGTATTTCTTAAAATACGACCACTCCATCTATTTTTCCTTTAGGACCTTGGACAACTTCAGGTCCTGCCACCATATACTTGATTTTATTTTCAGGTTATAGATGGCCATTCTAACCTTCATGTTGCTGGAATAATTGTAGATCTGGATATATTTGTTTTATGTATAATAACCATGCTTCAGCCTCCTCCCCTGTCCTGGATTCCCCATCAAAGGTGGACGATTTGATTTTCTTAAACTCTCCCTCCAGATGGTCCACCTGTTTCCTCTTTCTTCCTGTGGTTGATTTATCTTCTGCTGATGGTGTACCTTCAAAAGAGTTGTCTCCTTTTTCCACTTCAGGACCAGAATTCTTGGAGGCTCTTTTGCTGACCTCTTCTTCCTGGTTATTTTATTTTGGGATCTTCTTTGTTACTATGATTCGCAACAATACTTCATTTATTTCCTGTTGTTCTTGTTGTTCCTTTTTCAGTTTCTCATTGTCTACCTTGAAAACTTGCAGTTCCACAATGAGGTTTCTCATGGTTTCCAAAACCTGGTTGGCAGAACTTCCTTCATTGTTCTATCCATGCTCTCTATTAGGTCCTTTCTCGAGATTATCCTCAAGTCTGACCTCCTCTTCATTATGTGCTACCATTATCACAACAAAAATAAAGTTTTTATGTTTGTAACGGTAATTGCTTTGTTGGTTTTTTTTTTGTTTTTTTTCATTAAACATAAAGCATGTGATAAGAAAACATTTTTGGCCCTATCTAAGGTCCAAGTGTTTTAACCTTTTCTCTGATACCATATGTAATGTACCGCAAAATTACCAACTCAAAAAAAATTTTTCTAGGTGCATTAAAACTCCTTTATTCTGTTATACTTGATCTATTTGTAATTAAAACATTTCTATCGAAATACGACGTGTACTTATTTTTATTATCACTGAATGAAATAAGGTGATTACCCTTTCCATGCAACTCGTGCTTATTCTTATTACTCAAAACCTGTGTTAAAGTATGCCAAAAAAAGTTGAAGTGGGTCCTCTCCATAACACAATGAGTG
The DNA here is from genome assembly GCA_009831015.1 of Picea engelmannii. Taxonomy (NCBI): domain Eukaryota; kingdom Viridiplantae; phylum Streptophyta; class Pinopsida; order Pinales; family Pinaceae; genus Picea; species Picea engelmannii. The sequence goes on from ML786838.1 coordinate 361,330, forward strand.
ATTCATGACCATAAGGCCTAGAGTAACTCTAGTGTACAAGTTATTATTTGTATTCTTATTTATATTAGGGAACCCACCAAAGTATTTCACTAGAGTTCCATATTCAAATAGACACGGTGCTCTCTTCCTCACATCCAACTGAAGGGATGCTTCAAACTTCGTTATGACCATACCAAACAATCCATTTTCATTTATTATTCTAACCCTTTACAAATTCTAAGTATAACAAAAGCTTATTAAAAACATTGCTATTAGATGCAACCCATTATCATAACATTTTTATATGCAAGGCAATGTATTATTTGATTTGATTTTACTAGAGCACAAATAATCACAAATCTTACCTGAAGGGTTTACCCTTGGTCGCATACAATATCCTTGCAACGTCCATACCCTAATTGAACATGCATCCTAATTGTTATGCTGATGGACATCCTCATCGACTTTCTTGTAAGGTTTCCATAGTAGCTGGCGGGCCTTGACACACACACCACTAAACTACGACAGGGTCACCCGAGTACATAATCTAACAGTGGAAAATAGAAACCTACCTAGCATGACATGTCACCACTCTAAATCTTGTTGTCCATCGTGGAAACCATATGGTTTCCTAACAGGTATTCACACTAACACTAATAGTGGGCTCGATCTCAATTCAATGTGTAGTTATGACCTGTCCGTAAAGATTAATAACTGCTCTAGTAGAGAGTTATGAGGTTCTTCCTGTACTGTACAGTTCTAGGTTAAAGGGACCAATATGGATATGCCATGAACACATGTTCACATGGCCCGAGTTCTCAAGGAATCCATCACCATTACTCTTGCAATTCATGAGTCACTTAGGTATCTAAAGTTTCATTCCTCCTTTGGCTCTTATGCACTTCCAAAAAATGCTTTGCGTTAACTTCTGCAACCCTACTATGTGTGTAACCACCGACGATGAGGGGGTTCCTGCTCTATGTAGGCACGTAGATGTTACACAGCCAACTGGTTCACTCCTTTACCAGGCATGTTTACCAAAATTTCTATCGATCGAGTTAACTGTAGGATGTAAGGAAGGGCTATTCTTATTTTGAACTTGTTTTTGTAACTAGTTTTCTTTAAGATTGTTGGTTGGGTCCTTCATTCTCACTACTCTTAACTTTCTGGAGTACTACTATCCATGCTCTGTATAACAAAAATACTTTCTAACTCATGGTGGCTTATGGTTTGTTTCTCCCATAAGGATAACCATTCGCTATTCAAGGGTTTCATTTGTTGGGTATGTGTTATATTCTTTGCATGTGTGAGTGTGGGAGCGTCAGATATGACAACTACGTTTGACGATCCCTATTCTTTTCATGTGTCATGTGTACCGAGCGCTTTCCTAGTGGGGTCCCAGGGGGAGGGGGAGCAGGTATGCCCCCCCTTGGTTATGTACAACGTTCTGCAATGGGCGATAACTCGGGGAAACGCCCCGAATTTTGTTTTTGGACGGTTTTTGCTATTTTTAGTAGTTTTGTAAATTAATCCCGGATTAAGGGATTAGGGTTTTGGTATCTACGAAATACCTAAAAAAATTGTATATATATTGTATGGTGAATGGTGAAATTCGATATAATGAATACAAGAAAGGTTTTCCCGGTTGAGGGTTTCCAGTATAAAATCTCTGTGTACTTTGTGTATGAGCCATTGATTAAATTTTGTTTTTCTTAAGAATCTATATGCATTGATTTACTTCAAAGGTTTAAAACTTACATCAGTTGTTTGTAAGCCATTTCACGCAAGTGGTCTCTTTTTAGTTTTCTTAATTCAGGGAAATCCCGAATGCTATTAGGTTTTTTCCTCAGTCATCTCTTTAATAAAACATACTGGTATTTTATTGGAATTACTCATTGTTTACCTATCGCTGAGATATTCCATGATTAAAGACCTGTTATGGTGATCCTCCAAGTTCCACCGAAAGCATCCTGTGTGAGTAACTGACTGGGATTTACATCATTGAGCCATGACGTAAGGATTAGAAGGAAAACACCTGTGTTTGAAGCGAGACTATTCTTCCCCCTCCGGCTCGTAGGTAGAAATCTGTCTTTGGTTCTCTTCTACTTAGATTTCATTTAGGAGATCATGGTCATGAGACCTCTCAATTGATGTTAGGTTTAAAAGAAATATTTTGGGTTTCATTTTAAGTACTTGGTTCTTATGTGTGATTTTGTCCTCAAGGCGTAAGTTGGGCATTATGACACCAGTGTCCCATACCCCTATATGTACACTTTGATTTGGAAAATTATGTGGTTCACCTATCAAATTTCACTTAGTTAACGTAAATAACTTTGAATGGCAAGAAATCAGTTCTCGAATGTATTTGTCTTTATTATAATTCTATGTTATAAAGAGGAAATTATCTCGCAACCCTGTTGGTGATCCGAGATGGTTATTTTTGTGGCACATATGTTTTACCGTGCGTATTTTATAATTTCGGTTAGGCAATATATAAATATGAATTACAAGTTTTAGAATGTTTTGTCTTCTAAAACACTCAGCGTAAATATTTTAGTTTCGTTTAGTTACAAGACTAATGATGGGACCCATGTTTCCAATGTGAGGGTACCCATCAGTCGTTTCAAGATCCACTCCTCCCCTTCTATCCATGGAAAATTTTTCTTAGCAACACAGATGGGAAAAATACTCGTGCCACCCTCAAGATAAGTGTTTAATCCTGTATTAAATCTACAATGTTTAATTTTCGTGAATTCATCCTGACCACTACTCTATCTTTGATATTTAAATTTTGTTGATTTATTGGATAACTCTGTTACTGATATTCTTGGTAATCCCCTACAGGCCTTAATCGCTTGGTGTCTTGGGGATTGACGAGGAAACCTCACTCAAAAGGTATCTGAGTTCCTACTTACAATGTTGAAAGAAAAATAATCATCCAGGTTATGTTGAAGTGATACAGGTTTCACCCTAGGATACTATTATTGTGATAGTTTTACACCAGGCTCCCATAGAAACCTGGTTACTTGTATCTTCAATCCATAAGATAAAAATACAGAGGGGAAACCCCGTATTGAATATGAATTTCACTATTTAATAGTTATGGTCGCATATATTGTATGGAGTTTAAAGACTCGTTTAAGTATTGTTCTGACTCTGTAATAGGTAGCATGTTTTATGCATGTATGTCATAGGAAATTTTCTTCTGAGATTACTAAAAAGTATTGTAACCTTCTGCTACATTTAATACAATAGGATTTAATAGAAAATACTCATAATAGTCAATAAATATTCTTATGTGTATTGGATATTCATATAGCATGGAAAATCTATATAGTAGTAACATATATACATATATGAATTTTGATTCTATTATTCACTCAAGATTCCGTGTGGTAAGTACAATTTAAATCTTCTTCCATCAAATTTATATACATACAAATATAACTATAGATATGATATAGGTTCTACTTATCACGGTAATACTTCTGTTCAGGGTATATTTATTGAAATAAAAAAATGCATACACCGATATTTCCTGTAAATCTTCACTTAAGAATAGTCAACCTGTAGCCATCTGAAATACTTTTAAGCATGATTATACTTAAATCTATATACATACTTATGCCAAATATTTCTAATATCAACAACAAGATCAAACTGATATCACATTCACCAACAACTATCACACACAGTAGATTCTTAATTCTACTCACTGATAAATTCAAACTGTAAAAGAAAACTTATTTTACAATTCATTTCGTTATGTCAGTCATTATCGAGTAAAACAATTCAACGAAACAATAAGTAGAGGTACATATCTAAACAAAGTGCAGGGACAACAAATGGAACAACCAAGTTCGACCTAACCATAGAACAAAATAACCAATCTACTTGCTTTGTTCACCCCCTAGCCTGGCCGTGAATCCATGAGGACGAACTCCAAAACTCCTCCTTAGCTTTAGTCTTCTTTCAGATCAGATAATTCTCCTTGCCTCACACTTAGAAAATAGTTCTCATAACAACAAGTGATATTCTTTTCCCTAGCATACTAGGAAGTGTCCTGCCTCCTCCTACATGCTATATATGCAAAAATATCTTGTGCCTAGGTCTTTTCCCCTTGGGAATTTTCGCATCTTTACAAATCCTTGATTTTCAGGGCTTCCAATCGCCAAATTCCTGATTTTTCACTTGTGAAATTCATCCTTGAGGTAGTTCAAGCCTGTTCCCCACTCATGGAGTCATGGTCAACTGATTTCAACCTGGTTTTTCCATTTGTCCCACATCAATAAATATAAAAACTATTTGTCTCTTACAAGTGTCATAGTCAAAGAGTTGGTTGGGAAAATCAAATCTTTGCCCAACAGTCACAATAAATTAATTACAATTAACCAAATTCTAAATCCAAAATTTCCATAAATGGCAATAATTTTCCAAATTCGAATTTTCCAAAAACGGAAATAAATTCCTAAGTGCATACAAACTTTAATAATGATTTTTTTTTGGGGGATATTACACATCACTACTACTGAAGATAAATCACTTTAGCTAGTTTGAATGATGTTTTCCTCTAACATTTCTTGGATCATACACTCAATCTCAATATTCTATGCATATGGATATTTGTAAGGCCTAATGTTAGGTGATACACTTCCTAGTTGCAAATCAATAACATGGTCATGATCTTAAGTAGGTGGAATACCCTTAGGTATCTCTCCATATGCATTGGAATGATATTTGATAACTATTTGGATATACACTGCAGTTGAGTATATAGAGGCTTGAACATATAGTGAGAACAATTGTGGAATTACACCATGGTGTCCTTTTTTGAGTAATTTTTTCATGCTATTAGAGCTTATCACTTTACAGGGTTTTCCTTGGATACCTCTAAGATCAATTTCCTTTCCTTCTGAGGAAAATTTCATGAAAATATATTGAAAATTAAGGGCCATTATTCCCAATGATTGTAACCATTGGACCCGTAATACAACATCAACACCACCCATTTGGATGGAAATCATGGGAATATCCAATAATTACTCCCCCATATTGAGATTAATACTTTGAAACTTCCCTAAACAATTTATGGCACCTCCATATACAATCATTACTCGAAACTATTGTGCTGGACAAGGGAGTGTCAGGTGCTATAGATCTATGATATAGGTGTGAGGTCCAATAATAATACTTGGCTCCATATCTCATGGCACCAACTAAGGAGGATAAATCATGCCCTTAGTTGTACTACTCAACTACCCAGATACCAAAGAGTGGTCTCCCTGAATGTTGTTCTCGGTGTACTATAGCAACAAGGTGAGAAAATAACTTATCTAAGGTTGGTTTTAGGTACAACTAGGGGACTTCGTATATACCCAAAGGTACATGGAAGTGATATTCCATCTACAAGTATTGTCTAATATGGTACTACTCAAAGGGGTACCAACACAGGTTACAGGGGTTTCCAACGAAGTGGAACAATGTGTATCCAAACACATGAAACCATGTGTATTTCCTACATGTATTGTTCCCCAGCTGTAGTTTTACCTGCTTAATGACAGATCCTATGTTATTTAAATATGTTAAAAAACATCTATGTTGGGATGCATTTTTTGTTAAACCAAAAGACTGACCTGCTAGTTTTTGATACAACCGCCAGAGTTAACAGATCCACAAGAGATTGTTAAAACATGTCACGATTTGCGAAGGAAGTGTTGACCACCAAGTCAACAATATCCCCCTCACCACCAACTGAAGTAATCAACACCAACCGAGTGGACTCGAACTTGTAACCTTTGGCTTTGATACCAATTGTTGGCCCATGTTTTTCGTTAAATGAAAAGACTGGCCTATTAGTTTCTGATACAACCACTAGAGTTAACGAATCAATAGGAGGCTATTAAATCATGTCACAAGTTCCAAAGGAGGTTCTGACCACTAAGTCAACAATCTCTAATTTGTTTTTTAAATGAGATTTCTAACCATGGAAAAAACTCTTAAAATAACCAAAAAATAGCTTGTGCAAAAACCCTAATTTCCACAAGAAATATATCATAAAATATAATGAGTAAAAATATGAAAAATTTTCCACATTTAATTCACTGTGTCAGCTTAGGATTCTGAAAATTTTAGAGTCTAAAACTTCACAAAAAACTTACAGTGAAAATGTCGAGATAATTGATTTTAGGATTAGTCACATACCTTCTCTTCCATGGACTATATATATGAAAGTATAGCGAACTAGAAACATAATTTTTTACCACCTATACTATAAAATTTCACCTCAAACTCCACAAAACTTCACCTCAAACTCCACAAAATTTCACTATTTGAAACTTTCCAAACAAAAAGTTATAGTGAAAATTCCAAGATGACTCATTTAAAACAAATTTCAAGATGAGTCACATACCCTATCTTTTATAGGATATATCTCTTAAAGTATAACAAACCATAACCTAATATTTTTACCAAGAGTACTATGATATGTCTTATGTGTAAAATTTAAATTTTGTTGTCTTAATCATCCTAGAAAAAACGTTATAGTGAAAATTCAAAGATGACTTGCTCAAAGAAGAAAGCCCCTAGTATCAATGCTCTGATACCAAATGTTATGAACAAAGTGCCTTGAAAATGATGAAAAGTGAATGAGTATAGTCCACTTCGATGGGGAAACCTTCTTTTACAATATATCCAATTCACAAGACAACAAATGATGATCTGAAGACTAGGTCTCCTTGGTATATATAAGAGACAAAGGGTACATTAAAAGGTTCTAATCGACCTATTAATATAGCACTAGAAATGTAACAAATGAATATCTAGGGATTAATAAGGGTTTTTATTCTTAACATGGGGTTTGTGTCTAGGGCTTAACAATCCCTAAACACATGTATTGTTGAAACTCTACTTTGGATTAACACTTTTGACATAATTTTTAATGTGAAAATCTATGTAGAGTGTTTTGATCCTTCCCTTAATCCATCCTTAAAACTAATTTTGTGTGATTCATCTAGGAAAATGATGCCACCAACACCACTACATGGAGGGGCACCTTGAATGGCACAATCAAATTACCACCATGTCTTAGATTTTGTAACAACGCCAAAGGTATGGCATGTTATTTTGACAATGACTTTGTTAGAGGAAGTGAGTGTGCTAAATTAAGGATTTATATTGGTAGGAAAATCTAGTTGTGTTGGTGATCTACTCAAGAAGAGGTGGAGAATACCATTTTAGAATCTGAACATTGAAAACTAAATGCATGTCAATGTATGGAGATAAACCAATGTTGAATGTGATACCTCCACATTTCTCAATGATAGTGTATGGATCATATTGAAGTGTAATGAAATTATACATACCTTGTATATGTGTTTTTTAATATGTAGCTAGACTTTGTTCCCAATTGAGAAGTTGTGAGGGACATAATACATTTAATGTCATTATTAGTTCTTGGACAAAATGTGTAACCTAATTTCAACTTAGTGATGAACATGTTATATGTGCTTGATAAAGTGGGTGGTGTGTGTAAGAAATATATAGTGATTTTATTGGTTGAAATCTAAAACAATCCTTGAATATGATTCATCATGTTGCATTATGTTTGACACAAGTGTAGTTATGATGCACGAATGTGAGATTATATTATTTTAAAAGTAATAATGTGTTAAATGGGATATGGTTATGTGTGAGAGTGCAACTATCATGGTAAAGGAAATGAGACAAATGAATTGTTATGAAAATAGATACACAACCAACACAATTCTAAATAGATGGGTTGTGGTTATCTTATTCTAGTTATGGTGATAGAGTTGAGGATGAAACTTATAAATAACTCGAAGATTATTTGTAATAATATAAATATGCATATGTAACTTCATGTCATGTGAGAACATGGATTTCAAACATCCTTTCATAATAATGCATTGAAAGATGATGTTAGGAAAATACATAAACTCTATATTTGGCTGGAATTATAGGACACTTGGTGAGAGTTTTGATGTAGTCCACCAAGAGTGTTAAAAATTTATTTCGTTGTGCAACAAAGGATATTTGGATGGGAATTAAAAGAATATTGACAATGTGTTACTGAATGTTTCATCTGCAGATAGTTGAAACCTCCCTTAGATTACACACCAATATACCAAGACAAAAACACTACAAGTGGACACTAACATCCCTTTGAACATAGTTTAATCAATCATAAAGAGAGAGGGAGAAGGGTGTGATGCACCTTGTTTCAATTTTTTCCCTCACTGCTTCTAATCAGAGCTTGATCTCCAAAATCCCTAGCGCAACTTGATACCTGCAAAGGGAAACAAAGAGAAACCACTAACTCCTACTCCAGTTGATTAGTTCAACCAAATTCATCTACAGAGATTGAAGAGACAATAGACAAGAACATGCAAGAATACACAATCTTGAAGGAAATAGGCCAAGTATATTAAAATGAGAACCCAAAGAGAATACTTAAAAACCATGGATGATGATGCAACTGTATCCAATCCCTCCTCATCCAACCCTTACATGAATCTACCAAGATTATAGGTTTTATACCTAAAAGCTTCATCCCTTTCACCTTGGAACTCCCTTAATATATAGGCTTGAGAGGCACAACTACCATGAGAAAATGAGGGATATCATTAGGATATGTATCCTTGAGGCTTGGATCATATACAAAAGTGAAAAGAGATTCGAACACAACTAACCCAATCTGAAGGAGATGGCCCATAGATTGAGGTGGAGGAGATCCCCCCTTTCTCTCAACAAGAACGACACCCCCCCTTAGTGAAAGACAGGGTGAAACCCTAGTAATGGATATCCCCTATAGTGGTAGAGGGGGTGCCATGGGACCACCCCCAATATGGAAAGGGGGGTGCCACCCTTCATAAATGCTCAAAAATGGATCAAATATTCCAAGGGAAAAGTGTGTTTTGACCTAGAAATGATGGTTTTCCTCTTCCCATATGACTTAGGGGTCATGAAAAATTGTTTTAATGGTGTCAATGGGTGGATAAACCTCAAAAAGTGAATGCAACACTCAATAAGTTTCATACAACACTTGTGACAGTGAATGAGACACTTACCGAGGTGCATGCACCACTTTGCGACACTTTGCAACACTTGTGACACTTAGGGTGCGAAACGCAAATGTGGAATTTTGATGTGTAATATAAGTCCCCTAAAGTGTGAGGTCATAAGAGGAACTAATGGCTGAAAAATTTTACAAATTCTTCAATGCAAGCGTGTTGAAGTGGGAGAACCTAACAAAAGATGCAAATAATCATCAAACGATAGTAAAATATGTTTCATTTTCAAGGCAGGCATACATATGCTAGGAATAAAAGATGACTCAAAGACTGACCATCAAACAATACACTGCAGATCCATGGGAATACTGACTAAGGATATGGCCACCAGAGATATAATGTGGATCCATACCTCCATGAAATGAACTGATCACAACCACAAACATATATGCAGTGGAGCTACGAGATGACAAAACATAGCCAGAGATCAATACAGTGTGGATCTATGTGATAGTATATATATCATCATGCTCAAATGATCTCCATCGCATCTTGGGTAAAGAACATAATAGAGTGAGAACCCAACCCAAGGTCTTTGTCCCGATCTCAATGTGGTAAAATCCAACCATGTGAATAGATGATTTGATGTCTAACATGGTAGAAACCACTTGATTACTGGTCATTGTTGTAAATAGTTTAAAAGTGCGAGGGAAATAACCAATGATGTCAATGACTCCCAAGGTATCCTAGTACATTCCAACGAATGTGAATAAATGAGATGAGGTCAAAAATTCGTGGAATGATTCTATCAGAGGTCAATGATGTAAACCTATTGTCGGAAGTGAGGAGGCCTGACATTGAGACATGAAGGTCCTAAGGTACTAACTGGTTTCTAAGTCCAATTCCTAGATAATGTGTTGAAGTCGACAATAAAAAAATCATCGAAGGAGGGCCATCATGTATCCCGCATCATCGACATGAGACTGACATAGGAAAGTGATGTAATATGGTGAATCAAATGAGCATGGAATGACATAGGAATGGAAACTGGTAGTATTGTAGATGGATGGCTTGGAGTGAAACTTCCCTTGAACATGATGGAGCATGAAAAATGACTTGGAAACATTGACTCAACAAGTACAAAGAACATAATGTGAAGAAAATAAGATCACTCTTTGACTGAAAAAAAATGTATGATGACACATGGAATTGGTATGACTCAAAGACAAGTGGATTACCCAACTGTGAGATGAAAACATGTGCCATTTTCAAGGGGTGATAACAACTTCCGTAAAGGATTCCAAAAAAATTGACCCACATCCTTCAATTCCCCCCCCCCCCCCCC
>ML786839.1:7284-21479 GCA_009831015.1 Picea engelmannii
GAAAATGATAGGGTTTCAATAGCTTGAATGCTCGACGAGACCGGAAACAACTCCATGCGTGCGAAGGTGGTGGGATTACCATCGCCACGCATTTCATTAATGACCTGTACAGAGCTGTTAAAACCATAATCATTTAAAACAACATATCAATCAGCGAACAGGTGGATCATCACCTCTACGTGCCATTCATCTGAGTCAGGATCAACACCTCATGTTATAATAATGTGGCAAGTGTTAAGTTTAATCAAACACAGTACCCAACATTAACTATCGATCCATCGTGCCAATTCCATCGTTCAATCAATCACTTAACCACGAGGTTTACTGCTAACACATAGCTCGGGACTATGGAACATTCAATGTATTATCCGCTTCCCAAACAATATACCAAGGATCGATTTGTGAGACTTTGCACGACTGCCCGACTGTTGGGCCACGATTGGTTCTTGTTACATATATCCATTTGAATATATTTGAATTTAAAATATGTAAAACTTCGACCGGGGTCGGGCCGGGGCTTAGCCCCGTCCCATGGTCTTTTCAATACTATATGACCATAACATATATATTATAGCCTAAACATTTGGTGTGTGCGCATTGTATTTCATTTTATATATATACCAATGTGTATGCACGGGGTTTGAAACCAAGACCCGTGGTTCATATATATAACCATGTGTTAAATGTTGGCACGGGGTTTGAAACCAAGACCCGTGTTTTCATATAACCGTGTGTTAAATGTTGGCACGGGTTTTGAACCACATGTGATCCAAAACAGAAGTTGCACAGTTATAATGGGACTAACCACCATTTGTCAACGCGTGAGGTCACATGGCCATACGCCTAGGTGCTGAGGCGGTTAGGGGCTGGCGTGCCCTTAACTGTCCTACAGTTTGAATCGTTGGCGCGATTGCGCCCGGTGCTGGGTTTTTGCGCTTAAAAGAGCGTGTGAGCCAGGTTCATGAGAAAGGGGGTGTGAATTGTAGAACCAAAGACAACAAGCTTGAAGAGGGAGACTTCCAAGAGACCTAACTTCTTCATTTTTTGACCGATTGAGGTGCTGAAAGAGCCCAGACAGGGGTTTTGGGATGATGGGAAGCCATTGGAGTAGTCGGTTTGTCATTTTGAGCATTGTAAGACATGTTTTTGAGCACTTTTTGAGCAATTAATAATAATGATCCATTGGAAGTTGGACCAGGAGATGTAGCCCAGAAGAGGGGGTGAACTCCTTTATCAATTGTTGTGCATATGTGTTTATGTTCAATGTTTATGCTGCTATCTATGTGTATTTTTCATAAGTAATCCTTAATTTATTTGTTGCAAACTGATCCATTTGCTTTAAACACATGACATTTCACTTGCAATAATTATTCAAATTTTTCAATTCTTCTTCAATTTTAGATCACCTGATACTGTCGATTCACCTGTTTTATAATTGACTCTGCGTCACCAAAGACTTTGAGTTTCTTAATTTTCATCCTTCTAGCAGCTTCTAATTCTAGCACTAAAGCTTCATACTCACATACATTGTTTGTACAATCCACATTCCACTGAAGCCTATATGAAAAAGGAATAAAAAAATGATCATCGAGAGCTACAAGAATTGTTCCTGCCCCGGCTCCAAGGAAAGACAAAGCACCATCAAAATACATTTTCCATACACCAGTGCTATATACAATTTTCTCTATTTCTTTTTTTTAATTTTTTCTTCTATACATTTATCATCTACATCTACTTCAAAATCGTCATCTATAGATAATATACAATTTCCTAAATCTTGGTCGGAAATAAACTGGATGATTTTTTGGGTTGTTTGGGTCACCTACAGTAAATGCCTCCGAAAACTAGAAACGTATTGGCCTCCGAAAACTAGAAATGTAGCATATGTCATATCTAGTTGGAGAGATCCTTCAAGCTTGGCACCCCATGATCTAGATAATATCATACCATAATTTGGGGGAATGTTAGCGACTACTACATCCATAAGAATAATTTTAGCAGGTATTTGAGCCAAACCTACCACTAGGTCTTTAATCATACCTATACATTTTACTTTCCTCGAATCGAAAGAATATAAGTCACCATAGGGCCTTGTGATTTCAAGACCAAGATTTTCCATAATTTCCTTTGGCATAACATTGTGGGAAGCTCCAAAATCCAACATACAGTTATGGAGAAGGTGGTCAAACAGGGTTAACGTAATATAAAAAGGAGCCACGATGTCTCTTGCACCCTCGAAGTGTGGAACGAATACTATGTTAGGTTTGTCATCCTCTAAGTTGATGACATCGTCCTGGCTTTCATCTTCAGAAAAATTAATCATTTTGGCAATTTGTTTTCTGTATATGGGATTTTTAGCTAACTCAACAAGGGGAATAGGAATTTTGATTTTATTTATTTCGTTTTCCAAATTGAATTTTCCTAGAGCCTTGTCATTTTCGATGTTTGGGGCTTCCATACCTTTCTTTTCAGTTTTTCGTTGAGATGTGACCTTGTTTTCGTTTATAGGAGCTTGTGTCTTCATAGGGAGTGTTCCTACTGGTTCTGACTGTATAGGTTGCGTATCAGTTGTGTTTATTTTCGCAGACTGTTTATCTGCAACTTTTGGAGTTACCTCATCAGTTTCGCTTCTTGGAAAACTCTTTTTTATCTGAACATTTGGGAGACTTTTATTTCTTGGTCTCAAATTATATTTTCCCTGTAGTTCAGAAATAATATCATCTGCAATATCTTGATATGTGAAATCATCAGTCATATTATTGCTAACATGTTCTTCCAATGTACTTTCTTTACTTAAAGATGCTTTGTAATCCTGTCTTGATAAATAAGGTGACTTATTATCATCGCCAAGGTTACTAATATCTTCATCAATTTCTTGAAAATATCTCAAATCTTCCTCTCCAATGTAGTTTTCACTTTTAAAAGGTGTTGGAATTTTTTGATCTTCATTTTTAATTATTTTCTGTGGTCCCTGAGGTTCAAGATTTCTTCAAAAATCTTTTCTGGGGAAATTATCTCTTTTCGACTTCTCTCGTTCCATTTTCGAGATCTTATTTGAAAGTTCTCGAATAACCCTAGCCATCTCTTCTATTCTATCTCTTGAGGATTTTCCTGATCCTGAAGATCCACCTTGCTCTTTAAATTTCTTATTTTCTTTGTTTCCAGTTTCAGTCTTTTCTTTTAGTTTCCCTGATGCCATCATGTTTGATTCAATCTCAAGTGCATCATCCTGCATTTTCATGAGATCTATTGATCTCCTTTCTCTCAATAATAAGGCGAAGTCGGGATCAAAAGTGCCAACAAAAGTCACTTTTGCTGCAGGTTGTGAAGGTTTAACTTCAACTGAAATTTTATTATACAACTTATTGAACCTCTATGTGAATTCTAGAATTGACTCAGAGTTTTTCTTTCTAAGGGCGCCAAATTCAGTTAAGTAGTAGAGGTGATCCTTCCTCTCTCCCCATTGTATAATAAATGCACTTTCAAGTTCTTCATAGAATCTTAAAGATCCAACTGCTAAGGATCGGAACCAGGTCCTCACCTGTCCCTCAAAAGTTTGAACAAGGAGTCTAGAATAGACATCTTCATGTTCTATTTCGAGTATGTCAGCAAATTGATAAAAAACGTGTATATTTTCTTGGGAAGTCAGATCACCTTCCCCTATAAATTTCGAAAGGCTTTTCATGTAATTCTCAAGGAGATCATGAAGAGGAATGGGAAGAATGAGGGGAGAATATCTAACAGCTACTTTAGTGAAAATCCCAGGAAGTGGTACTTGACCACCTCCAGGGGCACCACCTCCAGCTCCATCACCTCCTTGTGCAACCATGGTTAGATTGAGACTGAAGTTCGGAAAGTGTGAGGAAAAGATTCTCAGAAATCTAGAGAAGAAACTTCAGGAAATGAGAAAGTATCGAATGAGGGGGGAAGTTCTTTCAAGATTTTCCGATGTGTTTGATTGCGTAAAGTCAGGTTGACCTATAGTATATGTGGATAAAAAAACTTGTTTAAGTGATTTTCATGATTTTAAAATCTTTTCCGGATCAGAGACTGTCAAGGTCTACTTGCTATCCGGGTTTTTTCTGGTGTTCTTGGGGCTAATAGCCATTTTAGTTATTTTGGAGTCGCCAAGTGAAAAATATTAAGCCTTAGAAGGTTTTCTGTCCTTGTTCACTATCAAAAACAGAAAATGTCAATGTCGTTCTTCCCAGGAAAAAGATTCATTTCTTCGTTCCCCGACAATGACGCCAAAAAGATGTTGTTCCTGAGTTTATACTTTAAGGCCATAAAGTATACCTTCAAGGCATCCGTAAATATTAAAGTAATAAATTGAGAATAAGAATTCAAAGGAATATTAAAGAAGAATCAGTTTCTCAACTATCTTTGTCTTGCTTCCTGTTGTTCTTGGATGCTAATGTCTCTCTCAATAGCAGCCCATGAACGTTCTAACTCAACCCGGTTAGTTGTTGTTTGTAAAATGGTATTAAATAAATTCAAGGCAATACTGGTTTGATCTTGAAGGCCTGGTTCAATGTTGGGTTGCCTGCTACTTGGAACAGTCATGGAGGATAAAACTTTATTTATTTGTAAAATGATTTTAATCAAATGTTACTTCAAATTTTCTAGAGATGAGAACAAGAAAAACAATTTTGAAATTCAAAACAATAATGTAAATACATTCGAGGTCGTTTCCTAGATTTGTAACAATTTTGAGAATCGTAAAATAACAAATAAACACTACAGAAAAATATGAGGCTTTAATCAAGAAAGAATCTCATATTTCAATAGACAATGATGAAAGACAAACAAGGTTTCTAATGAGAGTTAAGTATTAAGGAACAAAAGTTTTACAGGTCTTAAAATTACTAATAGAAATTTCAGAGGAAAAACTGTAAATCATTTGACATCCAAACCAATCTGAAATATAAATCAATGATGTATATAAGTTCAAATTGATTACTCGTTAGAAAAACATTGAAAGAAAAAATTCAATAAAGTATAATAAACAGGGTTGAAGACACATAGCTACAAATTTGCAGGATTCAGAATCTTGTTTGTGATCTATATTCTGATGTATTTGAAAACTGATATTACAAATGTCTCTCTCCAAAAATTCCGAAGCCCTTTCTCAGTGTTTAGAAACTATATTTATACATTTTCATCAAAATTTCTCGTTGGTTACTAACCAACTTCCTAATATTACGGTTACATGAAAATAATGTCAACCGTTTACAATTTCTTTCTAATCTTAAATGATAAAAAAAATTTAAAAGATTTTAAGCTTGCGTTGATGAACTTCCTTTCTCCGCTTCAATACACTAAACACATTTCCCCAAAAACTTCACAAAATTTCTGGGAGCATCTGGTAACTCATTAGCTTCAAATAAGAAAATCCTTTTCTGCAATTCGGGAAAACGATTTTCTATCATCTTTTCTGTGAATTTAATAGTTTTCAACTTTATATTTGACATCACCATCCATTTGTTCATCTCTGTAATATTAATCAATTTAATTTTTGAAATATCTGCTTTCATTTCCTGCAACTCTTCTCTAAACCTTAGCTGGTGCTTGTCAATATTGATTTCACCTAATAATCGGGAACAGTCATATGTTCTGATATTCAATGAAGCTCTTTCTAATAGATCGAATATTCCCTAGAAATCATCATTGAATTCTCTTGTTATTTGTTTATATTCGGCCATATTTGCTTCCCACACTTTTATTATTATGTCCCCTTTAACCTGTTCAGAAATAGATAATTTTTGAATCTTTCCAACCTCTTCTTTTGATGAGAAAGTCATTGCCTTCTGAAAAGTTGTTCTAGCTGCTTTCGCCTCTCTATCCTTATGGAACACATTCTCCAAAGACTTATTTGTTTCTTAAAAATATTTTTGGACTACTTCCAGATTCAAGAACACTTTATGTTGTTCTTCCTCTATTCTTACATATATCTCCAATGCTTGTGTCCTGAAATTTTCAAGTTCTATTACCTTATTAGTAATAGAAATAATTTTATCTTGTAAATGTTTGTTTTCTTCTTCCATCTTTCGAACCTGTTCCTGTGTGACCTGTATTATGTGTCTTGCCTTATCCAAGTCTTTATTCATTTTATATATTTCTTGCATATCCTTTAGTCTAGCTTGTTCTAGACCCTTCTGTATTCCCCAACTAATATTTCTTTCATTTTCTTTTAGTTTGTCTTGCAACTGAATTATTGTTTGGTCCTTCTGTTCAAGCATAGTTGTTAAATTGCCAACATAATACATGTTTGCTGATTCTATACACCCATTGTACCTGCTAATTCTGTAGAAAATTCTCCATCCTTGAGTTTCTTTCTATCTATAATAACCATATGCTTTTTAATCGTGCCTTCTCTTCTTGGATGAATTTCCTGTTTCAAGACTGCTCTTTGCTTTTTATTGAAAAATTAATCTGATGAGGGGATTTCATCTCTCGAAATAGGCTCTAGATCACTGACATATAAAACTCCTTCATGGGGGGTTCCAAAAGTCGACTGCAATGGAGTTAAAGAGGTGATAGGACTACCAAGTTCTGTTGAAGTTGTTCCTCCTATCTTTTCTGGAATATTTTTCATGATTTCTGGAATTGTTTTCAACTCTTTTCTCTTCTCCGTTCTCGTTTCTTTTGTTTGAGAACCCTATGTATCTTGGGCAGGTATCTTGGTATTTTTCAACTTACCTTTGTTATTTTCTTTATCCTATATATTAGTTTCAAACCCTAGAGGGGATCCTTGTTGTTCTGGCAATGGGGTCGAAATTTCACCCTGTAAACTCTTAGGTAGGTAGCTTTGCCTATGTCTTTGAAAAGATGTGAATCCATTCTGTGAGTTAGGTGGCAAGGCCTAAACTCTATTCAACACTTCTTCATAAGACTTAACATCTTTAAATATATCATCATAAATAGATACTTCATGTTCATATGCCTTTAGATTACAATGTATGTAATGCCTACTTATTACTTGGTAGGGGTCATATTTTCTATGCTCAATATCTACTAATTTCACTTCTTCTAATGACTTAGCCTCTACCTTAGAATGGCCTAAATTTGATAAAGAAAATTTCTCAACATGAATAGGGAAAGATGGCCATGATTTCTTCTGAAGTGCTTTTAATTCCAATCCAACACCGCCCTTGACTATCTGATAAGCTACTTCCCTGCACACCAATCTGTCTGGTAGGAATTTAGGGAGTACATGAGGGGTAATGGAACAACCATAAACCCTAATGTAGGAAAAATTTTCCTCAATAAACCAGTCGACAACTGCTTTAAGACTTTCTATGATTGTATCAGAAATGTGAGGGGGTTCGCATCCAAAAAAACATTTTTTGCATGGGAATAATAATAAAATGACAAACCTAGTAAAATGCACCTTTAGCATTTTCCTCCCAAAGGGCCAAGTGGTATTTATGAATGGGTTCTAGACAAAAAATACTCCAACTCCAATTCATTAATGGAAAGGGGGTCATAAAATAGATTGCATCCATTAAGTATGGAGACATATAAAAATTTGTTGGTTGTCCCTTTGAATTGGCTGCTTTGTAGTTTAAAATTTCTTGTGTTAGGTTATCCGACAAAATCTTATGCCAGTTAGAATCATTTAATTTTGAAGCTTCCTCTGAAAAGGGCACCCAGTCTGCATGAAAATGACAGGGATCTTTTCTCCTAAAATGTCTGCATAACATAAGGGCTATATAAACCATATATTCATTTAAATAGGCTGTAGCATAAATCCCATGAGCATCATCCCTAAACTTTTCTTCAAACCACGCCCATCCTCTAATCATATCGGGATATGTCTGGTTTTCCTCAATACATTCTTTTCTTTGAAACTCAGCTAAAAATTCAGCATTAAAAGTATGTTTATGATTCGGTGAGAGTTTATACATTACTTGAATGTGCTTTGGTATGAATGAGATGACGATAGCTCCTTGCTCATTTAGAATGATCCTTTTTGGGATATCTACCTTATCCAGAGCCCATCTAATCATATCTGTGTATGCCACAAGCCTCGGGCACGCAACGATCTTATGAAGCTCAGACTCATCTATATCCTGGAAATGATTTTCAGAGTTAGGATGAGAATTCTCTAATTCATATTCCAGCAAATTTGAGATTTGAGTCCAGGATTTAATAAAATCTATAGCATGTGGAGTGGTATCAGAGATAATATCTCCTTCCTGTGCATCTTCATTCTTCTTCGGTGCCTTTCTGGGTGCCATGACTTCTGTGTTTAATTCAAAACTTGTCACAAAAAATGGATGAATGAGCTTAGCTTTAGAACGAAAACATAGACATTCAAATGTTTATTTTGAATATATTTAAAAGATGACGAGATTTGCACAGCTGTCATCAATTTTAAAGATCTTAATGCAGAAGATATTTTACCGAGATACGCTTTTAATGTCTGGATTTAAGTACCTTCGGGTTTTGAGAAAAATGAGAAACCTACTTAATTGGTAAGCGAAACATAAATGAACAGCTAAGAATGATTACCATTAATCTTGTTTTTAAGAAAAAGGTTAATTAATGTTAATCATAATTTAAAGCTGAAAACTTCATTTTTTGGAGTTTTGGAAATCCTGATGTCGAGAGGTATGTAGTCGATGAAAAAACGATTTCCAAAAATGCTAAATCGCGAAATCACGATGCTTTAATTAAGATTTAAATTTTTTTAGCACATAACTTCATTTAAATTAGACTTTTATTGGGATTTCAGGAAACATGATGATAGGAGACGTGTGCTATTAATAAAATCTGATCTCCGAAATCACGAAATCGCGATGGCTTGTTTCTTTTTCTAAAACAGGACTTAACTTATTTTAATTAACTAAATAATCACGATTAAGGCCAAAACATAAATAGTTTAATTTAATGTGACTAATGGATCGAGGTTTCGGAAATCGGGATTTCGGGAAACATGATGACAGGAGACGTGCTCTCACAGAACCGTGAATCCTGAAATCGCGACATAATTATTTTAACCTTTAACCTTTCTTAGAAGAGACTAAATTAATTTGTTTTTTAAATTAAGATTCCAACGTTTCGGTAAATCGGGGATCGGGGTTTCGTAATTCGATTTGCATCAAAAATTTGTTTGCAGGAAACCTCGAATCTCGAAAATTCTTTAAAGTTTAATTTAAAAAATCATGATTTTAAAATTTCAACCCGTTTTAAATAATTTTTCAAAAAAACGTCCGAAAATTTATATTTTTTTGTAAACCTTATTCTGTTCATTATCCAAAAAACAATTGATAAAAAGGTATCGTGAATTTAGAAATGACAAAACTCTTGTTTTAAGAAAGCCAAAACCCAAAAAACACAAAAAATAAAAATCTACGCCTTAAGGATAAAAAATTTAAGATCTGTTTCAACAATCTCCATCAAAGATCTTACTTCCTCCCAGAGTTAAGAAGAATTGAGGTAGAGGAATTCACCTTGACTATGACTAGAGATAGGTCTTGTCCTATTAATCATTTGGCTACACATGTTGTTTATGCTGAGGGTAATATGGAAACCATCGCTGAAACTATACCTATAAACATCTCCAGAACCCTTGACATCATGGAGAATGTTTTCATCAGAGCTAACTGCTCCCCCGAAGAGATTCAAATCTACACGAATTTATTTAAGGAATTCTGTGATGTTTTTTCTTGGTCTTACAAGGAAATGCCAGGCATCGATCCAAAATTTGTTGAACATGAAATCATGACTTATCTTGATGCTAAGTCGGTTCGGTAGAAGCTTCGTATGGTTAATCCTAAGAAAGCAACAACTATTAAGGTTGAAGTAGAGAAACTTCTCAAGGAAGGTTTTATCTACCTTGTCCATTTGATCCAATGGGTGTCAAACCCCATGTCGGTTAACAAAAAATAGGGTACGATTCACGTATGTACTGACTTTCATGATTTGAACAAGGTGTTGATTAAGGTTGGTTGTCATTGATGTCAACCCTTGAAGAAATCCCCGTAGCACAAAGTTTTGGGTAATGGACCTAATATTGTTTGATGTAAATATGACTCATTATTTTTTTGTCATGGTTGATAAGAAGTAAATATGGATGAACTCCAAAGTGGTCCCCTTATGGTGAAAGCCCTCATGAGAAGATACTTTGTGCAGTAAGAGAACGCATGCTTAATTATGGAATAATGAGATGAAGGAAAGTGAATTTGTCACAAAACATATCCTAGATGGATAGTGCTTCTCATGTCATTTCCGATGGTAAGTGGAACACCACATAATTCATCACGGTTAGAGAGTTATGGCCATGAGAAGTTGGACACCCCAGGTTTGGGTAATGGACCCAAGTTTGTTTGATGGGTAATAGTATGAGTTATGATATATTTTCAGATAATACTATTCTATATGGATATTACATGTCATTCCATTTCTCGTGGTATGTATAACTTCACATAACTCCTCACGGTTTGAGGTTTATGGCCTTACAAAGTTGGAGGACCCTCATATGTCATCTAGAAGCCCTAAAAGGTCAAAGTAATCAAAGTGGTTTAAGAGATTTTAAAAGGTAAATAATAAAGTGAAGTGATGAGTGTATTATAATTCAAAGCGAATACAAAATAAATAATTTCAATAATAAATTTAATGGAGAAATTAAAAGTGGACCCAACCCTAAAATAAGGAAAGTGGGCAAAGTGACCTAGAAGATGTTTTTAAGGAAGCTACTTGGAGAGTATAAATAAGTGGCAAGGCTCTCTCATTTGAATCAAACTTGAGCATATTGAATATACATATGTTTATGAGGTAACCAAATGATATCTAAGCCGAAATTCTGAGGAAAGTGAAGAAAAGAAGGTCAAAATGCAAGGAAGAATAAGTTCTTTTGATGGTGTTTTCTAAGGTATGTTATTTACAGGCCATCTAACCATTTTCGCTATAAAATTTTTTATATAATGATTCAGATCTTGAAATTGATATTCCATTGAGAGAACATATACAATCACTTTTGGTAAAGAATTCATCTTGTGGGTCATTGTATTTTTGGAGTTACACTCCGTGGAAAATAAGGTTTGTGGCCAGTCCTGAAACTAGTCAAAATCAGGTGTTTCGGGAAAAAATGTCACAAATTCTTCATAAAAGATACAAATTTAGTGAGACCAAATGTGTTGGTTAGAGTACATTTTTTAGTATTTTTTTTAATAGTTTCATATCAATTCATAAAATATTTTGTGTGGGGCATGCTCTACAAAATCGCTCTCTAGAATAAGCCAAAATTCAACAAGGTATGTCATTTTTGTTATAAATCCTTTTCTAAGAGGTTCCAAGTAGTGACACTTTGAGTAATTGTAGAAAACACACTAAAGAACATTGTATATTAATTTCAAATCTTTATTCATTACAGGTACAAAGTTATGATTATTTCAAGTCAGGGTTGTTGACTAATCCAAAACTAGTCTTGTGAGACTAAAGAAATGTTTGATGAAATGTTAGTCTCTTATTGTTAAATTCAAGGAAGGTTTGGAGGATTGTGATCATATACACCAGTTCTATTACAGAGGTACAAATCAGATTTGGATGATGAAATTGATGAGGGATTTTGGTTGAGGTACATGTTGAGTACATGGTTGAGACAAGTAGTTGATGATTTGGCACATACATGAGGTGTATAGTTGATGATGATGGTACATATTGATGAGTCATAGTTAATGAGTAGTTAACACATGATTGGTACATACTTGGTACATGGTTGAATGCACTTGTTTATGGTATAGGTTGATTACAGGTTGGTGCACGGTTGATGCACTCGTTTATGGTATAGGTTGATTACAGGTTGGTGCATGGTTGAGGAACTTGTTTATGGTACAGGTTGATTACAGGTTGAGGTAGAGGTTGATGCATGGTTTATGCATGGTTTATATTTATTGATATAGGTTTACAGTGGTATATCTTGCAGTGATAGTGTGACAGTGGTTCCATCATTCTACTTTTACTTCAGGGTGGTAAGAAAGGGCAAGGACAGGTGGTTGTAGCCACCTTCCGGTTGTAGCCAGAGAACATTAGGGGTTGTGGCCTCCTTCTGGTTGTAGCCAGAGAATTGGGGAGTTGGAGCTTCCCTCAGGTTGTAGCTTGAGAAACTAGGGGGTTGGAGCCTCCTTCCGGTTATAGCTGGAAAACAAAGTAAGTTGGTGCTTCCAATGAATGTAATTCTTCAAGACATATAAGAAAAAACATTTCATGGTTTTCTCCTGATTTGGGTTTAGATGTAAAACACTGGTGTATTGTTTATGTGTTTGATTCTTTATTTCTTACCTCTCATTATTGGATAATAATTTTACATTGATATAACATTTGAAGAGAAAGGATTATAATTACGCTATTACCGATTCACCCCCCTCAGAAGTCAGTTTAACCAATGAAAGGTAGATCATGGAGAGTACCAACTCCTATAAAAATGGAATACCACAGTTTGATGGATAGAAGTATGCTTTTTGGAGCATAAGGATGAAGACATATATACATGCATAGGGATTTCAAGTTTGGCAATCAATTATAGATGGATACATAGCACCGGCAGGTCCACCAACAAATGACAAAGAAGTGAAACTCGGTGAGAATAACTGCAAAGCCATAAATACACTTTTGAATGGTCTCAATGATACGATATTCACCAAAGTTTCACATTGTAAATCTACTAAAGATATTTGGGACAAGCTTAGAAATATTTATGAAGGAGATTCAAAAGTCAAAGCAGTAAAGCTTCAAACTTATAGAGGTCAGTTTGAACAACTAAAAATGAAGGAATATGAAGATATCGCAACCTACTTCTTACAAGTCGATGAAATAGTGAATGTAATCATAGGATTGGGAAAATAAATCGAAGAATCTGTAATTGCTCAAAAGGTACTAAGATCTCTTCCTATGAGATTCAACCCTGAGATATCAGCACTAGAATAAAGATCGGATCTAAACTAAATAAGCATGGATGAATTGCATGGAATCTTCACAGCATACGAGATGAGAACTGAACAAGAAAATCCAGATGTAAAAGAAGAAACCTTCAAAGCATCCAAAAGATCAAAGCAAAAGAAAAAGGAACAAGAAGAATATAGCAGCAACAACGACGTCTCAGAAGATGATGAAGAAGTGGCCAACTTTGTCAAAAGACTGAACAATGGAACCAACGGTAGGTACAGAGGCAAGATTCCTTTAATTTGTTTTAATTGTGATGGTATTGGCCATTTTGCTAACAAATGTCCTCATAAGAAAAAGAGAAATGATGAAGGTTACTCAAAAGGCAGACAAACATATAAAGGTAAAAGAACTACAAATAAAGTTTTCAAGAAAAACATTTGCACCAAATAAGACATCTCATCATCAGATGAAGATGAAGTCTGTGACAGTGAAATAGGGAGAGTTATATTCATGGCAGTAGAAGACTCTGATAAAGAAGAATATGAAGAAGAATATGAAGAAGCATATGAAGAAGAAATTGAAGGGGAATAAGTTGACTTCTAAGAAGAATTAATGAGTGCCATAGAAGTTATCATAAGAGAAAAGAAGAAAAACAAGAAACTACAAGAAAAACTAAATAATAAAAAAGACACTCAAGAACTAGAACAAATGATCACAAAATTGAAGGTTCAAATAGAATAAGATAAAAGAGTTAAAGAAGCACTCAAAGAACAGCTAGAAGGAAAGGACAGGATCATTGGAAACCTGGAAGCAGAGATTGTCACACTAATAAAGGATATTCAAAAGAAAAATATGTAGAATAGCTCAAAATTTTTGGATGACATTATCAACAGTAAAAAATCTTATCTTGACAAGTCCAGACTTGGATACAATCATATAGAAAAGGGATCAAGCTCAAAAACAACAGAGAAAGAAACAAAAAGAAACAAATCCAAAAAGTTATGCAAAAACAATCAAAGGGGATAAAAATATATACAAGGAAGATTACAGGGACACTCCTCCACCGAGAAGATTTAGATTTTAGAATCAACAACAGATAGGAAGGCATCAAGAAGAAGAAGGATTCATAAGAGCACCTCCTTTCATAAGATCTTCAACTACCATGTATCAAACTATATTTTTTGGTTTATGTTATGCATGTAATAATTTTGGACATAAAGATGTAAATTGCAGAGCTAACAACAGGAACAATAACTACTTTGAGAGCCATACACAAAGGGGTTATTCAAGAAGACCTAGTGAAACAC
>ML786839.1:39262-88713 GCA_009831015.1 Picea engelmannii
AATAAAAAAACAAATGACAATGGACCAATATCACCAATGTATAAGCTGGTCTGATAGATGAAATCCAAAGATACACAATGGAGAAAGAGGACTTGGGTCCCTTCCCTCTCCAATGGAAGGCTCTTGAGGCCCTCAAATGATTGTGCTCCTTACAAAGAAAAGATGAAATGTGGATGAAAGAACTCCAAGCTTACTCACTCAAGTGAGGGGTGAATAGCTTATGAAATGCAGCTTACAATGTGTGTTGCCAAAGAAGGGGTCTCTAGCAATCTCAGCAGCATAATAGTATGAAGAATTCCTTGAAGAAATGGTGGTCATTCATGGATTTTTATAGCCAAGCATTGGGTTACTATGCAACCTCTTTTGAATGTGAAAAGGGGCTCTTTAGGGCACAATTAGGTCTTTGACCAGCCTCCCCATGCAGATTGAGCTCGGATTTGGTGTCAAATCGACTTGGGAGCCAATCCATTAGTGGTTGGGAGGCCGACCAGCTTCATAAATGCGCCGTTTGGCAAGCGTGCGGGGTTTTCACCCCACAGCCGCGCATATGTGCACCAGGTACGAAGATGTTGCGCACGCGCGTGTGCGCGCCTAGTGGGTGCAAAGCGCCTTGTAATTTTTTGGCCATTTTGTATAGTTTTGACCCTTTTACTGTGTTGTGGAATTAATCCTTGTGCCATGAATGACTGTTTTTCTGTGCTGATGCGGAGTTCTTGTCGCCCTGTGCGGACGAAATTTCAGTGATAACAGTTAAGTAAGTAATTTCTATTGTTTTGAGTTTTTAATTATGGTGTTCTTAGTAGGTACAGGAAACATAAGACTTCATATCTCACCTTCATGTTCTATATAATGAAGTCTCTCAATCATATTGGTTGTTTCGTGTATTAGAGAAGGTTTGATTGGAATTAATAGAGTTCTGCTTGATTTATTTCCAAGAGTGAATAAAGTGTATTGTTGATCACTATTTTAATTTCCTCGGGTAACAAGATATTAAGTTCATATCTTCATTTCATGATCTTGTAATGAATATATATGTCATCTAAGCAAGAGCCTTTTCAAATGAGTGTTTATTTGAGAGTTTTGTTATCAGTTTTATCTTCTGAGTTTAAAGTTGTGTGAAGGATTCATATATTCTAGGAACAGAGTGTTAGGTTATTAATTATTTCCTGCTTGAGCTAGATACAACATACATAGATAGGTTAACTATTTTCGACACATATAGTGTAACAACTCTTTTGATTACAAATCATGGATTGACATATAAATGAGTGTAATATACTAAGCATATTTTTAAATCAAAATTTTGGCATCATTTCTGGGGAGTTGTAAGAGGTAATAGGTATCATTTTGAGTTTGATTGGTTTGATGAGTTTGGATTGGATTTAAGCACAATGTGATGGCAGAGAGAAGATGGTAAGACGAGAGGTAAGAACCTGTGCATCCACTTTGGTGGGTTTGCTCCAAATTCAGGTTGTCGTCTTACTTTAGAAGTTAAAAGTTTGTGAGTTTCTTTTTCTTTATGATTAGGTATAGGGATAATAAAGGTATATTTATTTCTTCCAAAATTCTAGAAAAATTAGAAAAACAGACAANCCCCCCCCCCCCCACCCACACTAATTCAACTAAAATTTGAGCAGGAAAATTTCAAAGGAAATAATTGAAACAACATACAAAGGCACTAAATCTAAAGCCAATGTTCAGATTGAAAGTATAATACAATAAGCAAGAGGGGAGGTACTGGCAACCCCATCAGAAGGAGGAGTTGTAAAAGAGACAGAGGAAATGATAGAGGAAGTTGCATATGCCATTAGAGAAACACACAAGGTATTGGAATAGTTAGATATACCAAAAAACCTAGTGGTTGAACCATCACTTAGTGGGGATACATCACCAACAACCTACAACATGTTCGGAGATATGGCAGAAGTGGAAGGAATTGCAGCCAATGAAACAAAGACATTTGGATTCCCAATATTAAACATTGCCAAAGACATGGCTATGAAGAATATTCCATTATCCTCACAGCCTCACTTCCATGTTATGTCAACAAAATATCTTGATTCATTTTTGCTTGAATTTGATATACTATGTAGGAGTTATAATTACATTGATAATGCAAAAAAATTAAAACTCTTTCTAGCCACACTAAAAGACTCAGCACTAAGGTGGTTTATGAGCCTAGGAGAACACACTATATTATGTTGGTATGGTATGAAGGATACTTTCCTCCAAAAATATAAAGACTATTGTAGACCTAGGGATGCTAGAAATGATATATTTAAAATGTAGCAATCTGAGGAAGAAATTTTGGAAGATTACCTAGAAGGTTCCTATACAACTACCAAAAGACAAAGCAATTTTCCGTAGACACAACCAAAGTTAGGACCATATTCCTAAAAGGTGTGAGGGATGACTGTATTGAATACTAAACCTCATGAGTTCTAGATATGTGTACCAAAATCCATTTGCATACATAGCAGAGTATTGCAAAAGATACTCCCGCAGTCAAGCCAAAACAAGAAAAAGTGTAAGGTATCCTACAAACAAAATTACTAAACCTACACCAGGAGGTGTTACTAGGATTGAAATGGGGAATATACTAGAAAAATTCAAAACATACATCCTAAAAACCATCAGTTCCGAACTTGATACCATCAAAATTAAAAGAAAACAAGAAGAAGAAAATGCTACTTTGGCAATTTTTTGTCCTCGGTGTAGAAAAAGGAATCCTGAAAAGAAATGCCCCATTAATGTTATCGAAATATGTGGCCTCTATACATAAAATCACCCTACCAGTGAGTTCCCTTATTTACCTGGACTTAAATCCATTTTCAAGGGAGGGGGAGAACCTCAGGAAACATCATATCCCCCCAAGAGGACATGGAGACAACAAAATCCCAATATGTTTGTAGACCCTGCCACACAATACCCACAACAACAATGGGTACCTCCAATGTCTTATCCTCAATGGTGACCTCAAAAACCAAAAATACATCCTTGACAACAAGGATGGAGAGGACCTGCATATGGGAATGTTACCTTTCAGCCAACAACCTTTCCCACCTACCCACAATACCCTTCCAATATTTCTCAGTTGCTACCGAAATTTAATCCCCCTTCTCTTCCTCCACCTCCACAGCTGCAAAAACAACTTTCACTACTTATGAAACCAAATCTATAGCAACAAATGAAAGTTGCACCCATCCCGAACCCTCCTCGTCCTACCCCTATTCTTGCACAACCTATTCCTAATCCAAATAATAGACCTAAACAACCTGTAAAAAATCCCGAAGTACAAACCTTCCCCACTTATGTGATAACTCCTGCTTCATTTAATGGAATTGAATTAAGATCAGGGAGGGTTGTGAATAAACCAAATCCTATTGTGGTTATTCAAGAAGAAGAACAAATAGATAATCAAGCAGTTCAAGAAGAAGAACAAATAGATAATCAAGCAGTTCAAGAAGAAGAACAAATAGATAATCAAGTAGTTCAAGAAGAAGAACAAATGGATAACCAATTAAATGAAGAAAGAAACACCCCTTTACAACAGGAAACTCCTCCTCACACTTCTCACCCAACAAAAATGCCTCAGAAAACTAATCCTCCTCCTTAGCTAGAAAGGTTACTTGTGAATAAATCTGAGGAACCTCTAGGACATAATCTAGAGACTGAACTTAAAAACATATGTGTGAAGATTCTGTTACTTCAAGCCATCAAGGATATACTTATTTATGCTAAGATTGTAAGGGATATTTGCATTAAAAATATAGGGAGGAAGAGGAAGGAGCCTTCTATTATACAGGTGGTTGGATAATTATCATAATTTATATTAGAAATGCCATCCAAATATAGTGATCCAAGAAACCCATTGCCAACCATTGAAATTAATGGTGTTTCTTTTCCAAACACACATATTGATATAGGGGAAGAAATAAATGTTATGTCAGTTGAAACCATGAAAACACTGCAACTAAATCACCTAAGATGAACACAAACTTTGTTGGAACTAGCAGACAAATCAGTCATTAACCCAGCATGAAGTTTAGATTATATAACATTTACCTTGGCTTCTTGGGAATACTCTATGGATTTCTTAGTGATTCATCCCAAATCCTCCAAACCAGGACATCCAGTAGTATGTGGTTGACCTTAGTTGGTCACTTTTGATGCATTTATTAGTTGTTAGTTTGGAGAGATGACAGTTTCCAATGTCACTCAAAGTAAAAAACTTATCCTCTTTCCTCCTTCCCAACCAGCCACTGATGTTCCTCTCTGGTTGGAGAATACCTATAGGGAGGAGGACTATAATCAACCCTTGTTAACACTTGAACAAGTAAAAGGAGTTCAAGAGAAAACTAAAAAACAAATATTAAGCCTATTTTTGGTTGATATAGAATGCATTGAATACCCTCAATATTTTCCCGAATACACACATATCTTCAGATATGAATTCTAGGAAATATGGCACCCCTCCACCTCTACAATAGCCACCATTTTTCAAGTAGATGAAGGAAAATAATCAGCTATCCATGCTATTGAAATCAGCCCTGGAAAATCCTTGTACATCAATGCTAGTCTGTAAACATATCAACAACAAAAAATGATCCAAATGATTCAAGGGAAATCTGGTGATTTTTCTTTGGATTAATTCGACATGAAAGGGATCCACCCAGACACTTTTATGAATCATGTTTACACTAATGACCAAATCAGACCTGTTAGGAAACCCCAAATAAGAATGAATCCAGCCTTGAAAAACATAGTGAAAGAAGAACTCTAGAAACTCATGTAGGGAAATTTCATCTACCCTATATCGGATAGGAGGTGGGTATCCCCATTAGTTATTGTCCCTAAGAAAAATGGTAAATGGAGGATTTGCATGGAATTTCAAGAATTGAACAAGGATACCTATAGAGATTACTTTCCTTTTCCTTTCATAGAACATGACTTGGACACTTTGTCTAGGAAGAGGTATTTTTCTTTCTTGGATGGGTTTAGTGGTTATAGTCAAATCCAAATTTCACAAGAAGATGAGGATAAAGCCACATTTACTTTCCCATGGGGGACCTATTCCTATATGTTTCTTCCTTTTGGTTTGTGTAATTCCCCTGCTACCTTTCAAAGTGTTGTCTTGACCATTTTCTCTAATTGACCCATGACTGTGTAGAATTCTATATGGATGACTTCATAGTGTATGGGGATGATTTCCAGCATGCATTGGACAATTTATAGAAAGTATTGATTAGGTGTAAATAAACCAACCTTTCCCTCAGTCATGAAAAATATAGAATGATGCTCATTGAAGTAATTGTTTTAGGCCACCACATCTCTAGTACTGGAATAAGAGTAGACCCTGCCAAGATTGACATCATTTCCCAAATCAAAATCCCTAGCTCACAGAAAGAAGTCAGAAGATTTTTAGGGCATGACGGTTACTATAGGAGGTTCATTCAAAATTTTACAAATCTAGCTGCCCCACTGTTCAAACTATTAGCAAAAGAGGTTGAATTTTGTTGGAATGAACAACGTCAAATCTCCTTTGAAATTTTAAAAACAAAGCTTTCAAGTGCCCCTGTGTTGAGAGGACCAAACTAGTCCCTTCCTTTTCATATCTACATGGATTCCTCAGATACAAATTTGGAGGTTGTTTTAGGACAAAGGGAAGGCCATATTCCATATGTTATATACCTTTTCAACAAGACTCTTTCACCTACTGAAGTAAATTACACTATCACTGGAAAAAAAAATTGTCAGTAGTAAATGCCATTAACAAGTTCAGACACTACATAAGAGGGTATGAAATTTTTGTACATACCGACCATTCAACCATCAGATTTTTGATGAACACACTTGTTACAAATGCTAGAGTGACTAGATGGATGTTCTTACTACAAGAATTCAATATTGCCATTGTTGATAGGCCTGGAAAAGATAATTTAGTTTCTTATTTATTGTCTAGACTCATTCATACATGTGATAATACTCCAGGAAATGGTGATTTTCCATATGAGAATTTATTTGTTGTTTCTACTTACATTCCTTGGTATTTATATGTAGCCAACTATCTTGTAACATGAAATATACCTAAGAATCTATCCTCCCAATAAAAACAAAGAATTTTCCAGTCAAGTGCCAATTACATGTGGCATGATGATTGATTATACTGAACTGGGCCTGATTTGGTGATCAAAGGGTGTGTTCGGAAGGATGAGATGCATGAAATCTTCAAATATTGTCATGATGGCCCATTTAGAGGCCATTTTGTTGATAAAATGATAACATACAAGATCTTACAGTCCAACTACTATTGGCCAACTATTTTCAAGGATTCAAAGAAATATGTGGTGAGTTGTAATGATTTCCAAAGGATGGGAAAACCTACTGCAGTTGATGAGATGCCCCTCCAAGCTCAGGTAGTAATTGAACCTTTTGGAAAATGGGCTTTGGATTTTTTAGGACCCATTAACCCTATGTCTCGAAGGAATAAGTACATTTTGGTCTACATAGATTACGTGACTAAATGGGTGTAAGATAAAAATTTATATTATGCTAATGAACAATATGTTGTAGACTTTCTCTTCAAAGAAATCGTTACTCGTTTCGGTGTACCTAGAGAAATAGTAGTTGATCAAGGAACCCAATTCACCTCTAATTTGGTCAAATATATTACTGAACAATATAAAATCAAACATAGAAAATCTTCTCCTTATCACCGTCAAGAAAATGGGCATGTGGAATAAACTAACAAGGTGATAGAGGATATTCTTACCAAGATTGTTCAACTGCATCACAAAGACTGGGTTGATAGGTTGCATGAGACCTTATGGGCTGATATGATATCTTGAAGAAACACAACAAGACATACACCTTATGAGTTGGTATATGGGAAGCAGGTGTTTCTTCCCATAGAATTTCAAGTAAAAACCTTCAGGACTTCCATGCAACTAGGGATGGATCTGGATGAGGCTAAAAAATAGAGGTTATTACAGTTGAATGAGCTTGATGAGATCAAACATTATTCTCTTCAAAGGACCACCCCTATACAAGAGCAAAGGACTAAATGGCATGACAAGTACATCAAGAAGAAGTCTTTTCAGTCAAGTGATTGGGCCCTCCTGTATGATAATAGGTTCAAGAATTTTAAAGGTAAATTTTCTACTAAATGGTTGGGACCCTATGAAGTTGATACAATTTATGACAATGGTTCAGCTAAGATAAATACTATTGATGTGAATCAGACTCCCTTTGTCGTGAATGGTAATTGACTAAAGGTTTATCATAAGCCTTTATCCAAAGAAGAGTTTTTCAAACATGTTCTTTAGAATTCTGAAATGCAATTGGTAAGCAAGGGGGTTTCTCCTCTTGTTGATCTGTTGGCACAGGAGAAAACAAAGGGTTCAAATCCAAGAGAACACCAACAAGCCCTAACTATTGTCCCTTTTAGAAACACCTACGAATTATATGAAGCCTCACCCGAAGTAGCTATAGGGGGTTTCAAGACATAGGTGTCTACAACCAGACGGAATGCAAAATGAATTCACAACAACAATACACAATCATCTAGTATTATTTATCTTCCTTAAATCTACTGTGAAAGTTATACTTCAGATCTACTCAATATCACCATAGTAGCATATCAAATGACAGAGAACACGACATCAATCACACACACAACACAATATATATGTGGTTCACCCTCTCTCTAGGGCTACGTCCACATAACTACTCTTTATAATATAGTAAGATGAAGCATACAATTCTTGTCTATGCTCTTAGCTAGAAGACCTTCTCTCTTCTCCTCTCTATATCTCCCCTCCCTATGCACCTAGATACAAGGTTGATCTTCACACCTAGCTAAAGATCTTACAATACTAGAAGGCTCTACACTTAGCACTTCTCTCACACACAACAATAATCACTCATGCCAATAACAAAGCTAGAACCCACAATACCAGCAACCCATCCCAAGTCCTTTAGACCTCTATTTATGCATTACAATAGCTCACCAACAACCTTAGTCCGAGACCTAAGTTTCAGAACCCTAGATGCCAAAACCCTAGGTGTCTAAAACCCTAGGTCAACTTGACCCTCATTTTTAGGGCTTCACCAGCTTGTCTTTTCTTCGTTCTCATGCTGTGCTCCAAATGATCCAATGATATTTTTTTCCTCTTGCTAAGTTGTCCACAATACGTATTCCTTTCGAATATATCATCCTCGATCTTCTCATCCAGCAACCTGCTTTCTCTTACATCGCACTGTCATTTTTGCGCTTTTTCTCACTTCGACCCAGTATCACTCACTGTGTCTTCTGTGCAGTTCACATTTTGCCTTTTATTCCTTGATCTTCACTTTCTTCCATAACCAAGGGCCAACAGGCCCCCAACACTCACCTATGACTCATCCCAGTGCACTTCATATCTAATCCTTCTATTTTACTGTGACTTCAGACTACGCGGGGCAGCATGTGCTTCCAACTCTAGTCCTCCCTTCCTTCCTTGTGTAGACTATCTTTTCTGTGTCTGGTACCCAGTTTCAACTACACCTAGTACCTAGACCCTTTTCCTTTTGATTTTACTGAGAGCTGTGAGGTAGTTGGTTGTCGCAATACAGTTTCAACTATATCCCATTCACTAATCCCTTCTTCCATCATCCATTCAAAGTCTTCAACTCTGTAACTCCTTCTTTTGTAACATAGGCAACCTCATATGGCCCAAGCCAATGGATTCTAAAATTTCCTGGATGCTTCATGAACTTACTGTTATATGCCAATAATAGTTTTGATGTGTCTGTCATGGTAGGCCTTCTCTCTTTCTTTCTGAACCTGTTGGTGAAATCCTACAATCAATCTATCTTCTTCCAGTTCGACCAACTACCCAAGCCTCCCTTGCAAAATGCCAATGTCATCCATATCTGTAAAGGCTTCAATTCACAGTCTGGGAACCATATATTCCATGACTACAATTCCTTCTAGACCATAGACCAATTTGAAGGGGGTCTGCATGTTCAGTTTCTTGCAAGTGGTTCTATAGGCCCATAATACTGTTGGTACTCTCAAATCCTAGTCATCCCTATTCACACTAAAAATATTCATCAGTGTTGTCTCTAAGATATTATTGAATGCTTCAATTGTCCCATTTTCTTATGGATGATAGGGTGTGCTCTTCTAATGGTGAACCTCAAATTCCTGAGTCAAGGCTTCAACGGTATTATTGATTAAATGTGTGCCTTGATCACTCATAAGGGTCTTCGAGCATCCAAACCTAGTTATGATGTCATCAAATATGAAGTGTGAAACTATAGTTTCACTATAGTCCTTAATTGGTCTTTCTTATTCCCATCTGGTCAAATACTCGGTCACAGTGATTATGTATCTAGATCATGTGTTCTTCCTTGGTGGGTTTATACGTACTACGAATTCAATGACCCATTTCTCGAATGCTTGTAGGGTCAGTTGTGGTGATAATTGCATTTTGTCTCTTTTGGATGGTTTCCCAACTCTTTGACATGCATCACAAGCTTTGTAATAATCCTTAGCATCTCTATGTAGAGTATCCCACCAAAGGCCAGCCCTAATAATCTTTTGCATTGTTTCTTTCCCTATGTAGTGTCCTCCTCCAATGCCTTCATGTGCTTCTATGAGGATCAATGGTCTCTCTGCTTCCATAACACACCTTCTCATTATCTCGTCAGGTCTCATCTTGTATAGTTGTCCAGTTATAATTGAAAATTCTACAGTGTGCATTACTAGTTGTTTCTTCTAGGTGATTGTATATTCACTAGGTGTCATTCCTGTTGACAGGAACTGGACTATCTCTACGAAGTGATCATCGATTTTTCTAAATTCCAACAACTATGCATCTGACAGTGTATCCTCCAATCTATTAGGCTCTTCTCCATGTTCCAACCTCGACAACTGGTTAGGGCCTATGTTCATTCGTCCTAGCTTAACCACGATCTCAAAATCATATTCCTAAAATAGCAGAAGGAATCTGCATATTCTCCCTTCTAACACTGGCTTGTTGACTAAGCAGTTCAGCATGGAGTGATGAGTAAACATTTTAAAGTGTACTCCCAACAAGTAGTGGTGTAACTTCTGCAATGCATACACCATGGCTAACACTTCTCTCTCAATGGTGGTGTAATTAATCTCAATTGTTGATAGATTTATGCTAGAAAAGGCTAACGGGTTGTTGATGTCTCGTGTTCCTAGTTGTTCTAACACAACTCCTAATGCAATGGAATATGAATCAACATGCACATGAAACTCCTTACTCCAATCTAGAAAAATCAGAATAGGAGCAATAACCATTTTCTGTTTTAGTGTGTCGAATCTCTGGTGGCATTATTATATCCAATGTAACTAACAATATTTCTTCAAAAGCTTATCCATGGGTGCATTAATCTGTGCATAGCCTTTAATGAACTTCTTATTATCTAGTATGTCCCAGCGCAGTGCGCAACTATTTGACTAAAGTAGGAGGGGGTAGATCGACTATAATGGCAATCTTCAATGGATCTACCAGCAATCCCTGCTTACACACAATATGACCTAGAAACACTCTGAAGGGTGAAAAGAAGATGCACTTCTTCAGGTTTAAGGCAATCTGACTTTACCTGCACTTATCCAACATTAGTCTTAAACATTCAATATGATTCTACAAAATGCTGAAAACAATCCAATCATCAAAATATGATTCTAGGAATTCATGTTAAACCTCCTTAAACGCTTCGACCACCACCCTGGAAATATGGTTGGTGAATTCTTCAAGCTAAATGACATCATTGTATACTGGTAGCATCCCCATTCTATTGCAAATGTGGTCTTGTGGTGATCTTCCTTGGTAATCTGGATCTGATGGTATCCTGAAAATCCATCTGTAAAAGAATATACCTCTTGTCCTTCTACATTTTCTAACACTTCGTTAGTGAATGGTGTGGGGAATGGGTCATGCAAATAGGCATCATTCAGCATCCTGAGATCTACGCAGATCCTTATCTATCCTATATTTTTGTCTTATACCACCATAGGGATAATCCATTTTGACTCTTCAACGAATTCTATGATCCCTGCTTCCAACATTCTGTAGAGGTCAATCTTCACTTTCTCCTTATATTTAGGGTTCAATATGTAAGGTCTCAATTTGATTGGTCTGGCATCTAGTTTCAAAGGGATCCTCATCTCTCCCATAGGCCCTTTAATTCCCTTCATATCAGTGAAATTGGTTGGAAACAAGTCCTGATATTCATGCAGTAACTCTGTAATCTTGTCAATAGTGGAAACATCCCAATAGTCTCCAACATTGGTGTTGTGCCTCTTTTGTCACCTAAATGAGAAAAATAGAGGTGCTTAGAAGCTTAGTTGGGTTAGCTAAGCAACATAGCAGTAAAGGAAAGGGTTACAAAAATAAACATGAAAGACTAAGCTAAGAATTAAACTAATAAAGGAAAGAACAACTAAACTATTGATCATAAGGACATAAGAACAAGAAACCAATAAGACTCGTGTCACCAATGGAAAGGATTGTATTAGTAAAAAAGAAAACACCAAGAAGAAAGAGGACTTTGGGTCCCTTATTCTTCTAAGGGAGGGCTCTTGGACCCCCACAATTGAGTTCTTCTTACAACTTTGAAACTTGAAAGAAATGGTGAAAGAATCCCAAGCTAATCCACTCAAAAGGTGAGATGGATTGCCCAAATGTAATGATGCTAGTATACTCTTGATGAGAAAAGAGGATACCCCAAGAGAATAGCAGCAAAATAACCTTGCAAATGAATTCATTGAAAATGTAGTGCACCCATGGCCTTGTTTTATAGCACCACTTTGAGGTATTGTGAAACCAACTTTTAGTGTGAAAAGGGGATGTTTAGGGAATTTTTAGGTCTTTGACCAGCCACCCAGTCAGATCCAGCCGATATTTGGATGCCAAATCAACTTGGGAGATGAACCAGAAGTGGGTGGGAGGATGACCAATCTCATAAATGCATCGTTCTCAGGTGTGCATGGATTTTAGTGACCACATTCACACATCGTGTGCATGTGTGCTTTTCTTGCATTTCTGGATGGTGCATGTGCACGCAAGCCTTGTGTAGTCATAACATACTTTGATTTTATCACTGGTTGTATAGTTTTGGACATTTTGGAAATGAATTTTTGGTAATTTTAGTCCTTGGGTGAAGTCATAGCTATTTGAAGGTGTTGGATTCTTGTAACCATTTGTGGATGAAATTTCAGTGATAACAGATGCTCCCTAATCGATGAGGTTAGGAGTATACGTATATCCGAAATTCATCAATGCTTCTTCTACTAAGAGTGACGTTGTAATAAAGAGCGATAGTGAGAGTATCAAGAGTGAACCATTGGAGGGAGAAGGGAACCTATAGGACCCAACCTTCCATAATGTATGTAAAATAAATTGTGTACAAACGAGGTAGGCATGCCCCATGCTCGTGTCATGTAACTCAACAAGAAGGGTGTTGTATAGGAACTGAAACTGTGTGTTGATGTAGACAACTGCAACACCCTTGGGGATGGTTGTGATAAAGGAAGAGGACCATTATGAGGAGGAACATACTCTAAACAGTAGGAAATGAAACCTGTAAGAAGTATCATGGATTCTATAGGCATTGATAGCCTAGCCAAGTTTAGAGGTCTTCAGCAAATATATAAGGAACAACTACAATAGTCACAAAGTAAGACCCACTGTAACATGAGAAAGTGTAGAATTTGAATGTTATGGGGGTCAATGACAGTAAGGAGAAATTATGGTTCTCCCTGTGTCATTCAAGACCTCTCATTGGAAGGGAAAATGAGAATCAAGATATTGTCACCCTTCCGGAAACTGTGCTGTTGTCGACAAAAGGGGGACGTGACTCCAAGAAGAAAAGGACTTCATGAAATCTACTAGGTGAGGTTAGGGACTGAGGAGGTACATGGACAAAGTCAATATGTAGAGACTCAATACTACCCTTGGTTGGGGGTATATGCGAAGTATAAGTGACCGAAACCGTTCAACTAGGTGAGGGGGACAACAAGATGTGGGATAAGTTGTGCCATAGGCGATACAAAGTGAACAAACTTAGAGAGTAGAGGTAGGTGGCCTGTGGGATACTCAGAGTATATGGATGATGTCAATAGGAGTAGTTTATAAGGACTGCCCCAACCAAGGGCAACATGGGTTTCATTTTCCAGGAAGGTCACCAAAGGTGATGACAAAATGTTATGTAACATGCTGGGACTCGTGTTTTAATTACAAAAATAATGAAAAAATATTTGGGGATAATAATGTAGATACAAAAATGGGTGCCCCAGTGTAAGATGGCTTGGCTTGGGGGTTGTGCAAGTTGGTGAAAAAAACAAGTGGAGGGTGGGGGCCCCATAGGATGGTTTTTGTAGTAAGGAAATGTATGGAGGGAAATCTGAGGATGGGCAGACTGATGATGGGTAAATGATGTTGCAGGAGTGCAGTTAAAACAATCTATGAGGAAGTGTCTTGGGATTCCGTTGGGAAGGCTAGCAAAATGAGGAGAAGGAGTATGTGGTTGATTCATGACATGATGTAAGACTATCGAGACTCCCATCCCTAAAGGTTTGAAAACAACATGAGTGTCAAAGTGCCAAGGGGTACTATGAATGGGACAACTCATGTGGGGGGGAGTGCTACCGGGTGACAGTACCTAAAGTGCAATGGAGGTGGCGGTACTACAAAGATGGATATGGGGACCCTAAAGGAAAATTTCTGAGGGTGTGACTGGAGATGCAATTTGAGATTCAGAGGGAATGATTACATTCCAGTGTTGATTATATACCTGAAGTGGTTGTGATGATGTATGATGACCAAGTACCTGCACATATGAAAACCAAATACCTGACATGAACAATATCTGAAGAGAATTAACCATACAAGCATTTATGGGATAAGTTTGAACATGAGCATGCGTACCTAGATGGGGTATGGAGAAAATGGCTCCCTAAGGGATAAGGATGAAAAGTGGCCTGGGGACTGTCTTGATGTAGAGGATGGGGTACTAATCCCATGGCTGAAGACGGATCAAAAAATGGATACTCGAAGCTCCTGGAATGGGGTCTGGAAGTTCAGCAAAAAGGACTATATATAGTTGTAGGGCCCACATTGCCACCTCATTTGTACCTGCGGTCAGAGTGATTGGACGAGAGATATTTAGAGGAGATTTGGAGATTTCAGGAGAACGAGGTAGTCGATTCAAGACCAACAAGATTCAGGTTAGTGGTCTGATCATCCTGCATAGAATTAGGTTTTCTTTTTGTGGGCAGGGCCTATACGAAGGGTCATACAAGGAGTTTTGTGGGTGTGGGCCCCCCAGTGCACGGGTGATCAAAAAATATGCATGCATGGGTGTGCACATGTTATCTGATAATATATGCATGGGTGCACCCAAAGGGGGCCAAAGGTGTGCATCGTATGCGTGCCTGTTAGCTAAACAACTATGCATGGGTGCGTAGCTGTGTGGCAGACAGGCGGGTTGTGATGCGTGCCTGTGTACGTGATAGGTGCGCATGAAGGCGCCTCTGTATGGTGGACAGGTGCGCATTCATTCACACTTGTGGGATGAACAAGTGCACATTCATGCACTCTTGTGGGGTGAACAAGTGCACATGTGTGAGCACCTGTGGGGTGAACATGCACACATGTGTGTGTGCCTATGGGTTTAAACAACCCTGTCTTGGAGGCAAGGCTGACAGGTGAAAAGATCATGTTTTTTGGAGATTTTGATGTGTTTATGTTCGAGATGGATGATATAGGGTTGGATTTATGTGGGTGCAGGTGAGTATTGGGATGATGTCGATTCATTGGCGAGAGCAGGACTAGTCACAACTGAGGGAGGCCATGACTATTGAGGAGTTGGCGGTTTGTGCTACTTTGGCATCTTGTGGGCTGCTAAAGTTCTTTGAGTGCCCCTTGATCTGGGCCCAGGAGTACCTTCTATAGTTCTTGATCCGGATGTGGAGTCTGAATATTCATTGTTTTATGGTGCGAGGTGAGCAGCTAGCCTTCACTGCGGTGGAGGATGTGTACTTTTTGACTGGGCTCCATTTTCATGGAGTGCCCCTACCAACGGAGTCTGTATTACCTAGGGATGGGAAGTTTCTACCTTGGGCTAGAGGTATTGTTTGAGAGATGAATTTATGTCAGGCTCCATAGTGAGTATCCGGGTGATGGATTCTTTGGTTCACCACTATGTAGCAATGATGGTGTTGAGGGTTTATGGGTCCCTTGCAACTCAGTGGATCAGTGGTGGTCAGCTGAGGATTATGGGGAGGGCATTGGTGGGAGAGAACTTTGCCTAGGGATTGATGTTGCATGCCAAGAAGGTAGGGCATATCGACAGGTGTTGGGTTGCAGACTCAGGGGACTTTTCCTTTGGGTCCTTCTTGGTGGCATGGTTCTTGGAGAGGGTGTCGATGTTGGGCCCTAGAGTTTTATTGGGTGCACCTGGTGCACGAGAGATGCGACTAATGCGGTGGTCATGGATTTTAATTCTCCATGGTGGTGGTGAGGGTGGCCATTTTTTCATGGCCGAGGCTACACAAGTGTGGCGGAAAATGCCTTAGATCATACTACAGTATACATACTGTGGGGTTGACTTTCAGGGTGATACGGATATGGTGTTACCTCTGAGAGAGGTGTTTGACCACTGAGGTATGTTTTTGATTTGTTTGATATGCAGATATTTGAGATAGTATGAACTATGTATTATGTATAGATGGATGTTGATGCTATCCTTTAATTGTTTGTATGTGTAGATGTGGGACCTCGTGGGTGTGAGGTGGAGTTAGTGTGGGCACCGATTCATTGGGGGTTAGTGAGGCCTCCGCGAGGGGAGCCATGGGTGGGGGAGAGATGACGGTGCAAGGATGTGGAGGAGAGACCAGCTGGCGAGGAGAGAGTGGCTAGGAGACACCATTTCGACTATCCTGGTGCAGGGCCATTGCATGATCCTCCGGCTGAGGACATGGGAGATTTTGAGGATATTCGCTGCCACTTGGAAGCAGTTCTATAGGGAGTGCCTGAGGGTATGTGGTTGCGCATTCAGGATGAGGGCATCCTGGAGCAGTGTATGGGAGTTTCATTGATGTGGTAGACTGTGTGTTATCCATAATTTTGGTCGTCATGATGATGTGATGATATTGGTGAACTCAGGCTCTTCATTAGAACTCTTTCCTGAGAAAAGTTACCTTTTGTCTCTTTCAGAAATCACATTTTTAAGGGAGGTTCACAGGTTGTGTATATATTTGCCTACGAGAATGCATGATTCTCGCAGGCTGCCTTAAGGCAGGGTGCGAGAGGTTCGCACTGTACCTAACTCCTAGGGTGCAAACATCTTATAAAGAAGGAAAAAAGATAGATTCTCAAACCTTCTACAAGGGAATATTCTAGAAAGATGAGATGACATTCGAATGGTTATCTAAGTACTGGATTTCCTAATATATTGGGATCATTCCTATCCAAGTAACTAATCCATTGTCTCTTATAAATTGAGGGGAATGCTCATGGAAAAGGTTAAGCAACAAACTAGCAAGAGATTTATTGGAGAATTAGTGTAAGATTGTATGAAGGACTGATGCTACAACAGCTAGAGACACCAGCAAGGTTATCAAAAGTGGTTGATCTTCTTCATGCATGAGCAAGTGTGTGTGTCAGATCTAGGAGCCATCGAAAGGAGGTTTGCAACATCAAGGTTCAGTTTGTAAGTCTTTCTTTCTATCAATTTAATACAGTAATATGTCCCTTTCCCATAAAGCTAATGTCACTTTATTACATAACTCCTTTATCATATGTATAGATTAACTA
Source organism: Picea engelmannii (assembly GCA_009831015.1). NCBI lineage: Eukaryota > Viridiplantae > Streptophyta > Pinopsida > Pinales > Pinaceae > Picea > Picea engelmannii. The sequence continues at coordinate 56,095 of ML786839.1, forward strand.
TTGAATATATTGAGTTGTTTTCACTTCAATTGGTTTGAGTTGTCCTGGTCTTGGTGGCACAAGAGCATTGGAGAGAAGCTGGTACAACAGAGACCCAAGGAAGCGATCATAAGGTATGTTCATGATTCTTGCCTCCTAGTTCATTCAATAGTCTAAATCTAGGGAAAGAGTATTATTCTGTCCCGTTTTGTTCTATATCCAGGTGGATCTAGGGAGATCGGTTTGTGTCCACACTTACGGATTAATCCTAAAACAAAATTGGCAACTCCACTGAGGAATAAACCTATTTTCATGGTGGATTTTTGTGTTTTTCTGTGTAAATTTGCTTTGGTTTCATTTTTCTCTTGTCTTGTCAGTCTCTGAGTCTTCAGGATATCCTGATAGACCTTCTAAGTCCAGAAACATTTTGTAATTTTACTTCAATTTTAAAAATTTTTGTCATGTTCAGGACTTCTCACACTGCGTTTAACTGCAGCCTGCGGGAACTAATCAGGTTCGCACCCTGCTCATAGGGTTCAGTGCGAGGTGTTTGCACCTTGCTCAAAGGTTGCCTGCGAGAATCATAGCTTCTCGCACTGTGTTACATTCCTTGCCTGCGAACAGTCTTTTCAAAATTTTTGAAATTGAGTTTTTATCTTTTTGACTACCTAGATCAGTTGAAATACATCTTATTGGCTTCTTGGACTTCTGCTTGATACATCTTTTTCTTTAGTTTGCATGCTTGAACAATTTTAGGGTTTCAGGGTTTTTCTTGTCCTTTATAGCTTGGCTTTCATTTCTTGACTCTTGTTGGAAAATTCATTCTCTATGACTTCAAGAGTTGAGTGTGTCCGATTGGTTGAGAACCAGTGATTGGTTGAGAGTTAAGTGCTTGGTTTTTTTCAATTGCTTATTGGTTTGAAAGAACATTTTTCATTTGCATTGAGAATACTAATTGGTTTGCTCTTTGTTTTTGCTTTCATTGAAAGAGTTGATTGGGTTGTTATTGATTGTTTATTTATGTTTTGATTTTTATGCTTTCTCATTGATATAGTGAGAATTCTTTTTGGAACGTGAACAATAATCTTTTCTTTCAAAAACATTGTGTTTTGTCTTTTAGAAAACATTGAAAAATCAAATTTTAGAGTTTGTTGAAGTATTTGAAAAAGACACATAGAGATTATCTGTTGATAAATGATTGTTTGCATTGACATTTGAAAGGAAATTGTGCATTGCATTGTAGTACAGGGTTGATTGGAAAATTTTCTCTCTCCCATAAATAGGATTCATGGAATGAAAAGCGTTATATTTCATTATCATCCTTGCATTATTTGGGTCAGATTCATACAACATGAGTTTCGCTTCCGTTACCTTTGAGTAAACAACCTCTTTTAAAAACATTGCGTAATCTTAAAATTTATCTAGTAACTCTTTTCTAGGGCTCTTATACACCAACATTTAGCTAGGCTATTTCTTTGGAGTAGGAAGAGAGATACACTCTCCAAAATCTCAAAACACACAATAGCATCTTGAGTTAGGGAGTGTTAAATTCCATTTGCAACATATTGTCCTAGGAAGCCCTTCTAACACAAGGGTCAAGCACTAGGTCGCATTGGTGTTGGCAGAGTTACTAACCCTGCTTTGTTGACATTGGTGTAGAGATTGCACGTATTATGGGGATCACTCGGAGGTATACCCACAAGGATGAGTGGAAGCCTTTTGAGTTGATTTTGGGCTAGATACCCTACCCTTGCATGTGGATCAGACTGACGACTGTTCCCCCAGGCTTTACTATTGTTTGTGGTGACCTTAGTGGCCTGTCTCTCTAGGTTCTTACCCAATGTGACTGTGGAGGGGAAAGTCTTCATGGTACCTGGAATTGACGTTGGCCAAACTCACTCAGGCTCCTTGGAGGGCATACCCATGATTATGTGTGGGATCTTGCACCAGGGTGTAATTCCATTAAGCAAGTCGTCAGCATAACTTTTCCACCCTAGCCCCGCCCCTTCTCATCTCGTTGTTGTGATGTTGGATTTCATCACCAACTAGTGGCTTCGAAATTAGAAGGTTTTGTTTGCTTGGTGTTTTCTTCCTAGATTTTATTTACTAGCGCATGCTCTTTGTTTCTAGAAGTTGACCTTAGGAATTTCTTTGCGGAGCTTGTCATTTGTTTACAATTTCTCCCCCATGGTGTTCACGTAGAATGCAAGGTTTATCTCTAGAACATCTGGACGATACTCAACCCTCGCCTATCGATACACCTGACGGTTCTCCCCATCAGACTGAAGTCCCTGTGGTTACTCCACCACATGGGGAAACAAGTGATGTTCCATTTGTCACTACACCACTTCCACAAATAGACCGAACTAACTCTCTAGAAGATTTTCGAATCACCAATACTAGAGAGGACTATCACATTCGCCGTGGTGAATGACCTGTTGTGTGATTAAATTCTTATGAAGAAGCCGTTGTTACGTCTTCTAAATCAACTGTTGGGCCTTCTCCCGATGTAGAAGGCCAAGATCCTTTTTGGTCGGGGGATTTCCGACGAGTCCTTTTCGGTACTGAGTCACCCCCTGTCTACGAAATCAACCCTCCAGTGTCTTCTAAGACAGAAACTACACCAAATACTACCACTTATCACTTTGTTCTTCCTCCCGAGATGGCCCATCTCACTAATACTACGAGTGTCCCAACCGAGATTATTGCAGATACTCTTGCTCCTATCAATACCCAAAGAATACCTGATGTCATCCTGACATAGCCACCCGGTTACCATGCTTTGAATGCTTTGTTGAATGCTCCTAATCCAACACCTTCGCAAACCCCAGTTGGTTCTCCAGGTGTTCCTCCTTTTCTTGGGCATCCTATTCCCGGTTTTATTCCGGCGCTCTCTCAATTTCCTTATGGTAATTCTAATCCTAGTGGCACTATCCCAACTATTGCACCAAACCCGCAAATTCCTGTTGGTGGACAGGGTGGTACGGTTCCTTTTCCTTTTCCCAGATACAAAAAATTCACTACACAACCTACGGTTGGCACAAAACTTCCGGGTGGAACTATACCTACGATAGGGGGACCAACTTCACCTTTTGGACAAAATATACCTCCTGAATTGGCCCAGTATTGGAATCAGCTTCTACAAAACTTTCCTCAAAATGTTGGGGGGTAAAAACTTGCCCCTACTATTGGCCAACATTATCCAGGTGTACCTAATCCTATTTGGGGTCAGGTTCAAACTACTCAACCCCAGGTTCCTACTCAAACTCAAGGTTATAATCCTTGGGGCAAATATCCTATCTGGCCACTACCGAATCAGCCAGGGTCTTCCCTCTACGGACAATCTGCTTATGGTCCTACTAGTTTGCCGACTGGGCTTCCACCCCAAAGCCATTAGTGCCCACAAGAAAACCGACAGTTACCTTTTCTTGCTACCTTGGATTTGCCAGATTTGTCTAGGATTCTAAATGATCCTATTCGTCACTCTCCCCAATGGTTTGTTATTCCTGCTAAGCTTCCATCAGATATTCCAAAATTTGATGGAAAGGTGAGAGAGGACCCAAATAATCATGTCATGAATTTTCATTTATGGTGTTCATCCAACTCACTAATGGATGACTCCATTCGTCTATGTCTTTTTCAATGGACCCTTACCGGTTTGGCTGCGAAGTGGTATATTGAATTGCCACGAGGTTTCTTTTCTAATTTCAACACTCTATCTATGGATTTTCTCACACATTACCATTTACCGATCCGTTACGATACTGGGAATGAGATCTTGACCTCTTTCAAACAAACTAAAGGCACTCATATATCGGATCATATTCATGAGTGGTGAAGGAGACGACATCTAATTAAACTCAAACTCCCTAATTAGTTACTAGCAGAATGATTTACGAAATCTTTCATGAACGAAATTGGTAAAGACATTGCTATGGGTGGTGTTGTTACAGAGGAGCAGGCTATAAGTCGTGCTCAATATCTTGATCTCGTTTATTCGCAAACGGGAACACTTTATGATTTACTACCTGAATTACCTCATCCTGGTACTTCTAGCACTTCAACTACTCCAGCTGCCTCGCATGCAACTGATGGTGTGATTGGTACTACTCATACCCACTCAAGTACTCCATCTAAGGAGAAGGTTGAGGATTTACCTCCTACTCTGGTTTAGCTCTCTCCACCGACTCCACCTACAAACGATCCTCTTCATCTCAAACAATCGAGCCTTGATATAGTTCTGCGACCACCCCCGAAAGGTGTCGTTAAGAAATCGGCCTTCAATCCTCATGCTCATGCGGCCCAGAACTATAGCATTGTCAAAGATCTGGCCTAAGTGCCTTCAACGATGTCTGCCCTTGAAGTCCTTCAGTATTGTCTTGCACAATGAAGGGCTCTGTTGAAAGCTATAGGTGGAATTGATCCTACAGATATGAATTTAATAGTTTTTGACTTGGAAGATCATATTCCAAGGTTTCCCCCTCAACTTTCTTTTCAGATACAAGTTGTTGTCGCCGACAAGAATATTTGTCGAACTGTTATCGATGAGGGTGCCTCTATGTGTGTAATGTCTTTCACTTGTTGGAAAGCCATCGACTCTCCTCCTTTAAATGAATCACAAAATACTTTGAAAGCCTTCAATGGCTCTAGTTTTAATCCTTACAGTGTTCTTCCATCATTGTTTGTTACTCTAGAAGGTAAAACAGTCCAAGTTGACGTGGAAGTTTTCTATGCTCCCTTGTATTATAATCTTCTACTTGGTCGTAGATGGATAGATTCTATGCATGTTGTTGTGTCAATGATTTTCCATGTTGTACGATTTCCTCATCAGGGAAAAGTTGTTACGGTTGATCAACTTGCCTTCTTTAATTCTGATACTCGTACTGGCAATGTGTCGTTTATAGCTAAAACCCCACCGGGTTACGAGAATGTCGATGTCGGCCTTTTAAAAGACTCTTCATTAATGGGCACTTTCCCCATACCACCTCCACCCGATATTCCACATCCGTTAGTTGCTTCTATTAATATGATCTCCGTTATACCTCATGAGCTTCCTGTGTCTTTTGACCCTTGGATAGTCCCTGATCTAGGAGATCATACTCATTTCGGCGACGTCATGCCATTAAGTCTGGTTGAGTCTGCTTATCAAGCCATTCAATTGGAAACCATTTCTACATCCTCTCTTGATGAATTGTCTCTCGATCCTTTCCGTGTCATCTTTCTCACTGATGAGATAATCATGTCCATCATGGAGGACACCCCTTGGGACGATGGGCATCATCATTCCATACTGTTTCTGGAACAACACACTTTGGAGAACTACCAACGGCTTTCGACTTCGTTGACCATTGTTGTTATTTCAACTGTTCCCGGATCTACACCTGATGTGTTTTTCAAAGGGAACCTCAGTAATATTTCTCCCACAATACCCATTGATATATCAGTTAAACCTGGGATAGTTGAAAATGTTCACATTGGAGCTTCGTGTTCTCCTGATGAAATTGTCACTTATACATCTCTGTTTAAAGAATTCCGTGACATCTTTGCCTGGAGTTACGAAGAGATTCCATGTATTGACCCTTCCATTGTTGTTCATGAGATCAAGACATACCCTGGAGCTAAACCAGTCCAGCAGCGCCTTTTTCCAGTTCATCCACGTAAAGCGGTAGCTATCAAACTCGAAGTTGAAAAAATTCTCAAAGCTGGTTTTATTTATCCCGTGGCTCTGACAGAATGGGTTTCCAACCCTGTACCGATTGATAAGAAAGGTGTTAGTATACGTGTTTATGTTGATTATCAGGATATTAACAAAGCTTGTCCGAAAGACAACTTTCCAACCCCTTTCGTTGACCAGATTGTCGATGACTGTGCCGGCAGTGAAATCTTTTCTCTCATGGATGGATTTTCCGGCTATAGTCAAATTAACATTTCTCCTGAGGACCAACATAAAACTTCTTTTACTTGTCCTTGGGGTACTTTCGCCTATAGAAAACTTCCCTTTGGTCTTAAGAATGCGGGCGCGATGTTTCAACGTGCTATGTCTTATGCGTTTCACGATATAAAGCATATCGTTCAACCTTATTTGGACGATTTTCCAGCTCATTCTTTACGCCGAGTTGATCACCCCAATCATCTCCGAGCAATTTTCGTTCGTTGTCGGTTCTATCGCATTTGTCTGAATCCTCATAAATGTGTCTTTTGCGTAGAGTCTGGTTGTCTTAAGGTTGAGGTGATTCTTAATATCCCTCCTCCTTCTTCACTGCGCCAGTTACAAAGTTTGCAGGGGAAAGCAAACGTTCTTCGTCGTTTCATCCCTAATTATGCTGAGATTACTCGAGGTTTTACAAGGTTACTAAAGAAAGGTTTTGATTTTGTTTGGGATACCATGGACAACAACACTTTTGAGGCTTTCAAGTTGTCCCTCACAAAAGCTCCACTTCTTTTCCCTCCTGATTATAGTCGTGATTACTTTCTTTTTCTTGTTGCCTCCGAGTATACTATTGGCATGGTTCTCGTTCAGGAGGATGATGCACACGATGAACATGTTGTTTATTACTTGAGTAGAAGTTTCACATCCATTGAAATCAAGTATCAGCATGTTGAAAAACTGGCTTTGGCTTCCGTTCAAGCTGTTCACCGCTTTCGGCATTATATCCTTTCAAGGAAAACTACCGTAATTTCGCATTGCAACCCTATCCAAGACATTTTGACTCATCAATTTATAGGGGGCAAGTACTCCAAATGGATTGTCATACTCCAGGAGTTTTACTTGGAGTTATATCGTGCCACGTCTAAGAAATCCTTAGTTTTCGCTGAATTGATATGTGATTTTCCTCACTCAGCCACGGAAAATGTAGCAGTAGATTCATTGCCTGATGAATCTATTTTCCTTATAAGTACATATGATTTATGGTATGGATATATCATTATATATCTCCAAACCCAAAATTTTTGGCCTTCTTTGTCTAGCACCGACCGACGTTGTATCCGCTATCAAGCGCGTCAATACATTATCCTCGGGGATACTCTTTACCGTCGGGGAATTGACTCTATTTTTCGACGTTGCCTGACTTTTGATGAAGCCGAGAAATCTTTGAATGACTGCCATTCCAGAGCATGTGGTGGTCATATGTCTGGGTATGATACTGCCCAAAAGATCTTATGTGCAGGATATTTTTGTCATTCCTTGTTCAATGACTTGATTACTGTTGTTAAGAAGTGCCATGCCTGCCAGGCCTACAATCAAAAAATTCAGTCGCATCCTGCTCCCCTTCATACCGTGGTCTCAGTTGGTCCCCTTGCAAAATGGGGCATTGATTTCATGACATGTCACCCTCACTCGGCCGGGGGGCATGGTTACATTATTGTTGTTGTTTATTACTTTAATAAGTGGGCCGAGGCGATGCCGACATTTGATAATACTAGAAAGACTGCAGCGTTGTTTCTTTTTAACCATGTCATATCTCATTTCGGTGTTCCTCAAGCTATCGTTACTGATCACGGTAGTCATTTTAGGAATTTTATGATGTCTGAAATTACAGAAAAGTTGGGTCTTCGTCATGATAACTCAACACCCTATTATCTCCAAGCTAATGGCCAGGTCAAAGAAATTAACAAAGTTCTTATAACTATGCTTCGACGGATGATAGGAATCCATAAAACCAGCTCGCATACGATGTTATTTTCAGCATTGTGGGCATATCGGACATCTATCAAATACGCTACAGGGTTTACACCCTTTTGATTAGTCTATGGCATGGAAGCCATTCTTCCAATAGAATGTGAGATACCTTCTCTGAAGCTAGCTGTCAAAATCTTACCTAATACTTCTATGGAAGAAGAGCGTCTGTTGTATTTGATGCGATTAGACGAAACTCGACGTGATTCCACTCTCGTAATAGAAGCCCAGAAGAAATGTGTCAAGGCACAGTATGACAAGCATGTCAAGCCTTGTGTTTTCTCTGAAGGTGATCTTGTTCTTCTGTATGAACAGGATAAATATGTCTTAGGAGCTAGGAAATTCGAACCAATGTGGCGTGGTCCTTACATTGTTCGTCGAGTTCTAGAAAAAGGAGCGTACGAGCTGGTTGATTATGATGGTATACCTTTGAATGAACCCAGGACTGGGTTGTACTTGAAGAATTATTATGAATAAGTCATTTGTGCACAAATACTTGTATTTTATGTATCATACTTTGTGTGTGTTACTTTAGTTTTCTTTTGACGTTATCTGGTCTCTTCCCTTATGTGACATTGTGTTTGATTACAAGATGTCGGAGTCTTCACTACCCTATATTGGCTTCGCAGATGGTGCTAGCCATAGTACTCGGAACTTAGCTTCCGTTGCATGGGCAATCTATGCCCCAACCAACGAACTTATATCTTTACGAGGTGTATGTCTTGGTCGTGCAACCAACAACATTGTCGAGTATAGAACCATTGTTGAACTATTGGTGGATGCTATCTCACTTGGAATTCAACATTTGGTTGTGTGACTCAACTCGCAGCTTGTGGTACTATAGCTAAGTAATGTCTACTCTATTCGAATTACTACTTTATTACGTGTGTATTTGTGAATTCACCTCTTGGAACGATATTTTGATCACATTGAATATCAGCATATTCCTAGATGTCTTAATACATTAACAGATGCAATGGATAATTATGTATTGGACAGACATTTGAACCATTTATAAATCAAACACATTTAAATTCACACAATGTAAAGTAAATCGGTAGAAGCCGTCTATATATATATAACGATCAAAAGAGTTTGTTTTTACAAAATGATTGTCTGAAGACCAAAATATCAAAAATTGAAGCTTATGGCTTCTACATAGTAACGTCATAGATGACGTTCACGGTAACACACTACTGCCCTAGCTACCCTGTGGAGCAGTCGACCCATAGTTGCTGAAACCCCTACAGTATGACGTTGATCGCGTTGTGGAACCTCTTCCAGAGCCATATATGGAATGTCTGCTGTCAGGCCTTCTAAGTTCTGTTCCACCACCTGGTAATCTTCGGCATACTATGGTAATACTGCTGCTGCTTCTCCTCATCACTGGATAGGAGAGGTGCCAGGAGGTCTATACGGTCCAACATCTGTGTTATCAACAAATATTTTTGTCTTAGTCTTCGGATAAGTCTATAAAACAAAAACATTTAAATATGATAAAAATTCAAAAATATTTAAAAAGAGAAAATTTGTGTACTTCTTACCGAGGTGTCCCCACTGAGCATCCTCAGGCAATGCTAGATCCGGATCTCCTCGGAAATCCAATCCGGCATAGGCGTAGTCATCGACCATCAGCATCTAGTTTTGCAACTAGTCAAAGAAAATATCGTCATATTTGACGATTGGTCCTGCCACGTGCTAGGCCATGAGCCGACACCATCGTAACATCCTCGGATCCCTAGGACCCGGAAAATTCCACTCAACCTATAGTCGAAATACAGGGACCCTCTCTAAGAAGAAAGACACTAACAAAGATCCATATCCAAATTTTTTTAGTTCTCCCCGCCTGCACTTGGTTAGTTGTCTTCTGATACTGCGCAACACTGCATCAGCCTAGTTAAATACTCGAGGCTCAGTACACTCAATGGAATAATGGAAGTAGATTTGTAATGCCATATGTGGAGCTACACTTCCATCCATCCGAGCAATCATGAAGAGAATAGTGTGAAGAGTCAAGTCAGTTACTCCCCAGATTGCCACTTTCCCTTTCTTTCTTTCGACCTCAAGTACGCAGTATTGGTTGCAATATTCACTCATTTTTAACCCTCCTGCTCTGCTGCCAGTCAGACTGAAATAGGACCCATGCCTGGATAATCTGGTTAAGAAATATATGTACTATATGTAAATAGCTAATGTGTGAGCTCCTACAATGAAAACTTGCTGGTCCAGATCCCACATTCGGACTAGATACTCCAATAATCGGACTTGGTCTCTCATGCCCGGGATACAGAAGTATTTTAAGAGACCACAATATCTTAAAGAAACTATGGTGGGAGGGTGATTCTCGGCATTTTCATTATCATCCTCATGTTCTCGTTCTCACCACTCAAGAACCATGATTGTGGCTATTTACCTGCATAAGAAACATATAAAGATGATTAATGATCTTATTCATGAAATGAATCTTTTCTATTGGCTAAAATTTTCAAAAAAAAATTAGTTTTGCGTTGCTCGCAGGTTCCATATTATGCACAGTGAAAACTTCTCACAGGCGGCTTAAGTCCCACCTGCGAGAACGAATCATTCTCGTAGGTCCCGTATGGGACACCTGTGAGAATTCCTCCACGCATATATGGTTTAAAAAATCAATTAAAACAACAGTTTTAACCAATGGAATTAAAATTTTAAACCATGGAAAGATCAAGAATGAAGAACTTACCAAAATGCTACCGACGGCTCGTCAAATGATCAATCGTAGCTCCCAGAAATCAAATTCTAATTCAGAGGGTAAAATGAGGGTTTTTTGGAACTCAATGGTGAAAATGTAAAATGATATGGTAAAATTGGTTATTTACTCATTTAAATTACTTTTCACTATGTCAATTTTGTGTTTTTATGTTTATCTTTTGTTTAAACTTAATGACTAATATGAAAATGAGTGTTATGACTTACAGGTGTGAAGCATTGATGATTACAAAGAGGATATGGACATATTTTTCTCCGTTATGGTATGATTTTGATTGTTTTTTATGGTTTTTACATAAAACCTCTAGCGTATTTTTGTCCGTTCTTGCACTCATAAAAACATAAGAATGTGAATTGAACATAGTTTTATCACTTTTTCGGGCTCACCGTGGTTATATGAAAAAGGAACCCCCCTGGAGTTTTCTTTAAGCTCTTTTCAGACTCTCTAAACATGAAAAGATCGCAGAGCGACCTTGCTATTTTCATGCTCGATAAAGTATTTGAAGTACGCGTCTTTCGAGCGATAGATTAACTCTTTTTTCGGTCTCATTGGACTACCGTATGAAAAAGGAACTGAGAGAGTTCTCTTTTAAGTGTTTTTCTAAACTCTATAATCTTGAAAAACCTTTGAGTTTACTATCTCTGGACTCATTAAACAAACATTGACAGACCCGTGATGGGACCGAACCGCTCCTTCTTAGGGTTCGTTAAACATACTCTGAGGGACTCGTCCAAAGGATGAGCTTATATCAACAAGCATATGTGATCCTCCTCAAGCTTGTGTAAAAATAAAGAGGTACTTGCCAGAAATGGTGGGGGAAATTTGGGAAATCGATATGTTTCATCTTTGTATTAATTGGCAGTTAGAGTCGCTCTTGAACATGACACCCCCTATTCATCATTTGAAGCCAGTTTGGGAAATCCATTCGTCTCTCTTCTAATTGATTACAAGGTCATTCCATGTGTCGTATTTGAGTCAATGCTGCCAAATCATTGGTCGTGTTGTTCATATGTTCAAGATAATTCCATCTGAAACCTATATTGAGTCGGTCATCTGCAGTTATCTATTATCTCTGTGTCGGCCTTCCCTGTGTCCAGTCCAATTGCCACATGCTCTGTTTTCAACTCAAACTTTGTTACGCATTTCGTGTCATTGGTGGGGGATACATCAAGGCCCTTCTGTGATGAGTTTTTTTCCGTCGACTTCATCTCATTATCTGAAATCAAGACTTAGAAATTATTCAGTACCTTGGAGCTTGCATGCCTCAATGGAAAGTTTCCTCGCTTTCGACAGTGGGTTTACATCATTGACCCCTGATTGAAATATTATGTTGGATGTTCGACATCAAATCATCTATTCAGAGTCGATGGATTGTACTATAGTACCTTGGGAGTCATTGACATCAATGGTGATTTCCCTCACGCTTGTTAACGGTTGCATCATTGACCAGTAATCAAGTGGTTTATGCCATGTTCGACTTCAACACATGTAATCACATGGTTAGATTCGTACTTTGGGCAATGATATTGAAGACCCTAGATTTCTATTTATGATCTAGGTTGCGATGGAGTATGTATAATTTGCGACACATAGATCCACTGTGTATGTTTTGTGGCTATGTCGTATTGATTAGAAAATTGTCGCATAGATCCAAAGTGTATTCAGGTGGCTATGCTATATTGTGACGGCATGGATCCACAGTGTATGATTGGTGGTCATGACCTTTGTTTATGATGTCATCAGTCTATGATCTGAGTATGGGAATGCCTACCTTAGAATTGGTATATATGATATTCTGCAGATGCTTGGATGTTTGTAGGTTTCCGATTAGATGTGCTCTTGGTTCTTGACACACACATGCAGCTTACAAAGTCTATCGACTGTCACTAGTTACAATCTCATACTTTGGGGGGCATTTTGTTATCCATAATTTTTGTCGTCATGATGATGTGATGATATTGGTAAACTCGGGCTCTTCATTAGAACTCTTTCCTGAGAAAAGTTACCTTTTGTCTCTTTCAGAAATCACATTTTTAAGGGAGGTTCGCAGGCTGTCTATATATTTGCCTGCAAGAATGCATGATTTTCACAGGTTGCCTTAAGGCAAGGTGCAAGAGGTTCACATTGTACCTAACTGCTAGGGTGTGAACATCTTCTAAAAAAGGGAAAAAGATAGATTCTTGAACCTTCTAGAAGGGAATATTCTAGAAAGATGAGATGGCAATCAAATGGTTATCTAAGTACTGGCTTTTCTGATATCTTGGGATCATTCCTATCCAAGTAACTAATCCATTCTCTCTTATAAATTGAGGGGAATGCTCATGGAAAAGGTTAAGCAACAAACTAGCAAGAGATTTATTGGAGAATTAGTGTAAGATTGTATGAAGGACTGATGCTACAGCAGCTAGAGACACCAACAAGGTTATCAAAAGTGGTTGATCTTCTTCATGCATGAGCAAGTGTGTGTGTCAGAGCTAGGAGCCATCGAAAGGAGGATTGCAACATCAAGGCTCAGGTTGTAATTCTTTCTTTCTATCAATTTAATATAGTAATATGTCCCTTTCCCATAAAGCTAATGTCACTTTATTACATAACTCCTTGATCATATGTATAGATTAACTGTTGAATATATTGAGTTATTTTCACTTCAATTGGTTTGAGTTGTCCTGGTCTTGGCGGCACAAGAGCATTGGAACGAAGCTGGTACAACAGAGACCCAAGGAAGCGATCATAAGGTACGTTTATGATTCTTGCCTCCTAGTTCATTCAATAGTCTAAATCTAGGGAAAGAGTATTATTCTGTCCTATTTTGTTCTAGATCCAGGTGGATCTAGGGAGATCGGTTTGTGTCTGCACTTACTAATTAATCCTAAAACACTGTGGTTCAATGAGCAACAGTAGTAGGTGTCGCGATGATCGGGCGGTTACCTCCAGGTCCGGAGGCACTGATAGTGGGTGGGGCACCACCACCTGAGGGAGGGCTAGGAGGTGGTTCTCTAGAGGCACCATGAGTGTCTCAGTGTTTATTTTTGTATATTATATATAGGCTGGTGAGCCCATTTTGGTGTAGTGACACCAGTTTTGTACCGAGGTGCTTCATTGGCCTGCGGATTTTGTATACAATGTATTCTATATGTATGTAAACATTTTGATGGCATTGGTGACCGATTTATATATATATGGATATACATTTTGGGGTCTTCGTGATGTTTACATGTGTATGAGAATATTTGTTTTTTAATTTTATGATGTCTAAACTATATATCTTGTGATAGGAACTTGATGGTTTATGTGTGTGTAATGGTATCTTGATGTGATATATTCCAATTGAGTATAATCTTAGCTAGGTTATCTGTAATTTGATTAAATTGTTGTGGAATATGTGTAAATGTAATGAAATCAAAATGTCGAGATAAAATTCTAACTTGCAGGTATTTGCGAAAGAGGCAAGGATCACGGACCCAGTACACATTGTTGAGTTGGAGGATGACTAGTTGGGAGTCAAGTAAGACGTTAAGGTGATGAATATGACGATGGTTGTCATTGGCGAGGAGGCCAGTGACGACAGTGTATTCATTTTGGTTGTTGGTTTCTGAACCCAAACATATGCCGCTAGAGTGGAGCAGTTCATGTGAGGGGGTATAGAGGGCCCAATGCTGCCAAAGCAAGATTTTGTGTCAAACGGCTGGCGCCGTCGGTGTAACCAATGTGGTAGGCTGGTGGAGGAAGCATCTGTCAATAACACAAATGGTAGTTTAGACGTGAGGTATGGAAAAAAATATTAAAAACACTATAAAAGAAATAACCTAATGTAGAATGACTACGCTTAGGCATAAAATTTCTTTAAGTATAACCCATTGACAGGTTCTTTGAGAGAGAGGCCCTCAGGAGAAGCTAGGATGTAGGCACCTTTGGTGAGGCAATGTTGGATAATGTAGGGGCCATGCCACAGTGACTCAAATTTTCCATGATTGAGGGTATCGTGAGCGATATTGTAAGCAAGGATGAGGTCGCCTTTATGAAATGAGTGAAGGTTGACATGGTGATCAAAGGTGGCCTTTGGTTTTTTGGCTATCTCATTGTTCTGTAATGAAGATTGACAATCTTTGTATAGGGATTCTAATTTTAGAAAACACTAGTCCATTGGAGCAATGATGGGTAACAGCTCAATTGTGGTGCGTAAGGTGGGAATTTTGCACTCGATAGGAAGAGTGGCCTCGACCCCATGGACTAGATGAAATGGTGTGAAACTAGTGTCTGTTTTCACATTCGTACGGTAAGCCCATAGCGCGGAAAATAACATATGATGCCAATTGGTCTTATATTTGTTAACTGTGCGCTGTAACATGATCTTGAGGACCTTGTTAACTGCTTCAACCTGTCCATTGGACTGAGGGTAAGATGGTGAGGCAAATGCATGGGAGAATCCTAACCGAGATGAGAGTTCGACGAAAATCTCATTCTCAAAATGTTTCCCGTGATCAGAGACTAGTTGGAGTGGCACTCCAAAGTGGGAGATAATGTGATTAAAGAAAAAACGCGTTGTAGTGTCAGCAGTGTTGTTGAAGGTAGGCATGGCTTCAACCCACTTTGTAAAGTAATCGACTGTGACAATGATGTATTTGTTTCCATTGATAGATGGGGGATTACAATTCATGAATTCGATGCCCCATTTACAAAAGGGGCCTGCAGTAATGACTAGGTGGAGAAGAGCAGGTGGTGCTTGTGCTTTGTTGGCATAAAGATGAAATTTATCGCATCTTTTCATGCAATGAATGCAATCATGAAACAATGAGGGCCAAAAGTAACCTACACAGATGATTTTTTGAGTAGTGGACATCCCCGAGAGATGGCCCCTGCATGCACCGCTATGGCAATCATTCAAGACTCTATCGACCTCGTCAATAGTCAAGCATCGACAGAGTATGGTGTCGATCTCTCGTCAATATAAGATATCTATGATGATGAGAGAGTGGGGGGGATGGTGGTGAATATGATGGTGATCATCTCATGAGAGGTGGTTACCGAAATTTTGGGTTCGGAGGTAGACGAGGAGGTCATCGTACCAAGGATCATCCGAAGTGATATAAAAGAGATGTTCATTGGGGAAGTCAGTATTGACGGGGGCACTGGTAGTATCGGAGGGGAAATCTATGACAAGTTCGGTGAGGATGAGAGCTTTCTTGCTCTTGGGTGTTGAAAATTCAATATCGTACTCCTGAAGGATAACGATCCATCGGGAAAATTTTCCATTAATTTTCCGACGACTGAGCAAGTATTGCATGGGGTTGGAATCCACTATGACTTTGTTTGTGCGAAGAAGAATGTAATGGTGTAGTTTCTGGACTGCGAGGATGACTGTAAAGGCTAGTTTCTCTTTGTGTTTATACTTCAAGAGTGGCCCTGAGAGGTTTTTACTAATGTAGTAAATGATATGTTCATGATCTTCATCGTCGATTTGGACAAGAACTCCTGCTACTGAGACAACTGATGATGAGATGTAGAGGATATAGTCGCAATTATAGTCAGGTGAACTAATTAAAGGGGCATTGGAGAGTGCCACTTTAAGATCATCAAATTCTTTTTGGGCATGTTCATCCCAGTGGAATGGGATGTTGTGGCATAGTAAGTGAAGGAAATCGTGTGCTTGAGTGGCATAGTCTGGGACAAATCGCCTTAAAAAGTTATATTTTCCTTGTAGGCTCTGGAGTTGGCGTAAATTTCGGGGGGGGTGGAATTTCTGTGATGGCCTTAACTTTGAGGGGGTCCATGGTAATACCACTTTGGGAAACGATGAATCCAAGGAGGCACCTAGTAGTGACATAGAATACGCACTTGAGGGGGTTCAAGTGGATGTTGTACTAACGACAACCATTGGAAGACGATCTGTAAATCATCAAGATGTTGGGCATGTTTTTTGGATCGAGCTATGAGATTGTCCAAGTATGCGAGGATGATATAAGTTATATTGTGAAAAATGTATGTCATAGCCCATTGGAAGGTTGCACCAGCATTTTTTAGGCCAAAAGGCATGACACGATATGCAAAAGTACCCTAAGGGATGGCGAATGCGGTTTTGTATTGATTGGCTGGGTGAATTTGGATTTGGTTATAGCCAAAGAAACTGTCCATGAAGGATAAATATTTCTGGCCTACGCAATCGTCGATAATTTTATCGATGAAAGGCATTGGAAAGTTGTATTTGGGATAGGCGTGATTGAGATCGCAAAATTCCGTGCATACGTGGATAGTGCCCTATTTTTTGTTAACGGGTATAGGGTTGGAAACCCATGAGGTATAGGCAATGGGGTAGGTGAACCCAGCCATGCATAATTTGTCAATCTTGGCTTTGATAGCCGCGGATTTGGATGAGTGTAGAGGTCATTGTTTTTGGAAAATCAGTGTGATATCATTCTAGGTGTCTATGCGATGTTCAACAATAGAGGGATCAAGGCCAGGCATCTCTGTGTATGACCAGGTAAAAATATCCTTGTATTGTTGGAAGAGGGCTTTGTAGGCGGTGATTTATTGAGGAGTGCATTCAGCGCCAATGGTGATTTTCTCGACAACTCCATTTTTGATGGAAATATTGATTTTGATGGTAGGGGAAATGTTGGCCATATTGCCTTCTTCAAAAGCATCAGGGGCAAGGATGGGATTGTTGAACCAGTCGATATGCCCTGATGGGATAAAATCCTTGGTTTCAACTGCGTATATGGGGATTTGGTTAGGAAGCATGAAGGATTCCTATGGAAAGAAGACAGCTCTGTGGTGTAGCGTGTCCCATGGGTAGTCAGGGGTGGTTAATTCCTCGAGTATTTCCTCATCATAGTGGAATTGGTGGGAGTACAAGGGATCTAAAAGAGTGATATCAATGACTGTTGCCGTGTGGTTTTTCTTTGGTGGTGAAGAAGCAGGGGAAATGACGCAATGTGATTGCGATGGTTCTCTTGAAATAAACCAAATATTGAGAAACTGAGGAGTACCAGTGGTGGTTGGGTGTAAAATTTCCATGGGGAAATGAACAGGAGAATTGGGGGGATTTAGGGGTAAATCCTCGTATAAGTCATCCAAGAACCACAGAGGAATAGGGAGTGCTTCTGGTTCAGGAGAAATGATATGAAGAGTCTCTATTAATGAGGTAAGGTTAGTCATCGATTCTAGAGGGGGTGTAGGGGTTTGAATCAGGGTCAGTTGGTGTTTCCTGTATTCAATGATCATAGGACATTGATATGTAAAATTATCTAAGGATTTGCATAGAGAGCAAGGGCATCTCATGTGTTTGTTGACTGAAGTCATGACATAATGGATGTTAGTGATGTTTGGTGGGGATAATGTAGTTGGACTGGGTTCACGCTGGAAGCTTTGGCGTACTGCGACTAATGTCTACTAGAATTGAGGTAGTGCTGGGAAATGGTGTGTATAATGGCCATATTTTGAACATATGGTGCAAGCGAATTTGGTTCGCAGTCCTTTTCTACTTGTGTTAGGGGAGGTAGCATCAGTACTTGCTACTGTGACAAATGGTGATGGTGTGTGATTGATTTGAATTAGGTTACATAACTTCGGTAGAGATGGGAATTTTTTGGTTGGGTGTCCATCTTTCTCACATAGCACGCAAGAAGGTTGGATGTGTGGGGGAAGTGGATCTATGGGCTCCTTCTTCTTTCACCTACCCCTAGATGTGGTGGGGAGGTAAGTGAGTGGGGGTGTAGAGGGAATGGTGGGAGTGAGTATGGGAATCATCATTGGGATTCCTTCTATTTGGGGGGGAAGGGATGGTTGAGGAACCATCTCTGGTGGATGTAAATACCAAACTAGGATTTCCAACACCATATTAGGGAGAGTAAGTGTTGTGGCTACTTGGAAAGATTGTACACTTGGTAGAGGGTAAAAGAAGGGGATTCAAGTAATGGCTTGGGGAAATGTCTCCCAAACAGGGATATGGCCTTGGGGAGAGGTGAAATCATGAACTAGTGGAGTCAATGAGTTCGCAGGAAGCTCATGAGGGAGGAGCTCTATGACTAGTGGGACATCAGATATGAGAGAAGACTCCCTGGGAGGAAGGGTATCCTCCATGTCATTTCCTTTGGACGATACAACACGTACCTAATTGGAAGGATGAAGGAGTGGTGGTGTGCCATGCCAAGTTCCTAATAATGATGGGTCTTTGAAAATTCTAGGCCCCATTTTGATGAGTGGGTATGCTTTGTGATTAGTATGGATGAGAGGGAGAATGTTATCAATGTTGGCAGAAGGGTTAGGCTCATAATGTGAAACTTGATCAATGGTAATGATCTTCTCGTTATGGGGGAACATCATGGTTCGAAAGACGGAAGAGGCGACTACCTTCATAGCGTACATGTAGCTATGACCGAACAAGATATTAAAATCAAGTGGGGCATTGATAAATTCAAGGTTGATGAGAATGGTCTTGCCCCCGAGTTCTATAGGGACATTTTGGAAGATCCTTTTAGGAGAAGATGGTCATCCGTCATAAGATCTTAAGGTAATGGTAGATGGTATAAGTTTTGGGGAACCAAGTTTCTGCCATAATGACTTGGACATGATGCATGTGGATGCGCCTTCATCAATGATGCACAAATGAACTGTAATGTTTCAAATTTTCACTAGGATTTGAAAACCAATGAGAGCGGGGAGGCGAGGTTCTCAGCTACCGAGATCAAATGTGATGAGTTGGGTATCAACAACGTATACTTCCCCCAAGGAAGAAAGTAATGACTTTCGCTGAGTGGCACAAATTTGAAGTACTTCTAAGAATGACCTGGCAACCAGGGACTATGCTAAGTCATCGACCAAACTGTAATTATGAGCCACCCTAGCCTATGGGTTGTGGACATTCCTGTGCAATGGGATGTGAGGGATGCGAAGAGGTGTCTCTATGTTAGGGAAAGGAATCACCAATAGGGGTCCCGTTGGTGCTGGGATTTTTTCTGGGGGAATGGGAGGAGACTTAGTAGGTGTATGGTATTGATGACTACGTGTCTATAGAAGGACTTTTTCCTCACTAGTGAGGAGAATAGTGTGATCTGTGGGATTGTTTGGGTTGAGATATTTTCCCAACTGTGGCGGGGTAGGCTGCATGTCATGTTGGGTGTTCATCACACCCTGGTGCGGAATGGGATTCTGCAGCACGGTTGGGGGAGGTTGTTGTACGTATTTTTGTGGGGCCTGCTGAGGGGCAGGCGGTGCTGGAAGATGTGGTCCATTTCCTGAGTCTTGCATTCATTTAAAGTTAGTGATTTGGGGGCAATGATGAGTATAATGACCGAAATCACCGCAAATGGAACAAGGGAAGTTGGTTCGAAGATTATTTTTATTTTTCCCTTGATGTCTATTGTTATTTCCTGTTGGGGGTTCTGATTCCCTTGGTTCTAGTTGCCCCCAGTAGGTTGATTTTGTTGGGGGTGATTCCTGCCTTGACCTGGGTTGTTATTGTTCCTATTTTTTCCTTTCTTTTTGGCATTATTCACCTGATGGGTCAGATTTTCCATATTCATCTATTTGAAATTTTGATATTGTTGAATGGGAGAGGGTTGAACAAAATTCACCCTAGCGTGAGGGTGTGGGGGAGCCATGGGATGTGGAGGACTAGGGAATGGAAAGTACAGATTCAGTGGGGGTAATTATCTATAAGGTACATAGGAAGGTGTGGCACTTTTGCTAGTACTTAGAGTATAAGTTGAGGTAGAGGGAGTACCCGAACTTGTTTGGATAGGTGGATGTATTGTGGGTGCCGACAGTGGCCCAATGATGGGTCGAGGAAGGGAAACAAAGTATGGTTATTGATAAGGGGGTGGGGGATAATAAGGTGTTCCTCCATATGCCGACACATATTGAGGTGTGCCATACATTGGTGGTTGTTGGGGTTGTGGATTGTGGTGTGTGGTATTACCAATCAATCTGTCTGCTAAGTGAGACATCCTGGGTTTGTCTTGGCCAAATGGCATGAGTTTTGGGAGATTAGGAAGTACTATGTACAGGTACCCTGATTGTGAATAGATGAGGTCGTATTGTTGAGCCTTACTGATGGCTTCTTCTTCCGATTGAGGGAATGTGTAAGCCACATCTTTACCGAGGAGAGAGACAAGTGATCTGAGAAACCAATAAAGACATTGTTGTTTGGTGGTTTCTACTTTGCACAAAGTACATTGTCAACGCCACTCATGGATGTGATCAATGATATGTGTGGCTGAGGTTTGTTTGAAATTAGAGAGTAGTTCAAGACCATTATCATGGTGGATTGGTAATTGGAAGAAGGTTAAAAATGCTTTTGCCAAGGAATCGAAGGTCACATGGGACCCCAAATTTTCGTCTACATACCATTTGGTTGATGGGCCAGTGAGTGTGTGTTGAAATAATCGTAGTTGGATGGAATCATCCATAATTCTATTGGAAGAGAACCATAAGTGGAAATTCATGACATGGTTGGCAGGGTCATCCCCTTCCTTTCCTTCAAACTTGGGGATATCTGAAGGTAGTTTGGTGGGCATTGCAGGCAATGTGGGGTCATGCAATATAAGATCATTTGTGAGTTTTCTTAGATTTGGTATGTCGAGAGAGGCCAAGTAAGGCATCTGTAGTGGTGGTGGAGGATTAGTTCTAGCCATGGTGTGAGTGTGTTGTCAACCTGACCCTTGGGGGGGACTAGGTGGGTTTGTACTTCCCCCTTGAGAGGAAGTTGGTCCCCCACTTCTATGTAAAGGAGAGTGAGTGGACTGTGGACCTTGGGAATTGGACCCAAGTAAGGTGGAACCAAGCAAAGCTGACCCTGATACAGTGGCACTCACTGGAGTGTGTGAAGGTGGTGCTAATGAGTTGGCAAGACTAGTAACTCCCCCTAGAATAGGAGGGAGGTTTAGCAAGAATCTGGAATGACGGGGGTTCTGTGGGTCCCCTATGATGTCCAACTAGCTGAGTGGATGTGTGCGAATGGTGGTGACAGTAAAATAAACAAGAGCCTTTGTTTGCAATTTTTTGAACTTTACACAATATATATATCTAAATCAAATGTAATCAGAAATGCATCATACATAAAATGTTTTGATAAAGAAGCATATATGTGGATAAATGGTTTTGTCCACGTGGGGAAACAAAGAGAAAAAATGCTCATGTCCTAAAATATGTAACATCCTTCCTCTCAAAATAGCACTAGACCTTCCAATAGCATTCGACAATGGGGTCTGAAGCCACCAGAAGAGAAACTAGTGAAGGATGAAGCGATCAGTTATAATGAGGGGTAGAGGGGGCATATCCTGAAAGAACTGGCAATATTTCCCAATAGCCACACAAAATTTGATCAAGGTGCAATTGCAACCCACAATTGCCACCTGGGTATATGTCCTAAAATGTGGTCACTAGGTACCTTGGTCAAAGTGTGGCATTTAGATTTTCGGCCTAAGAAATGGGTCACGGGCTTGATCCCATCCAAGAGGTGAGTGCCTCAAGGGGGGATGCATAGAACAACTAGACCTCGGCCTTCAACCCTTCATGGGTATCTCCCTACCTTATGGTTTTAGGAACACTTGACTTGGAGGATTTATAGTTCCCTATTTGACAACTTCTATTGTTTTGACAATGTGAGAACCAAATAATGAGGAGTTATTTGGATGCCTATCCCCGAAATCCTACCTAGACTAAAAACTTTCTTTTGGCACCTCTTTTGAGGAAAACTTAGTGAGATTTTAGAAAAAAATTAGATGTGGTTGGTTTTGAGAGATTGGGGGTGTGAGCCAATCTCATTTAATTTAAATGGTAGTGGATAGTTTCTTCAAGAAAATGGTGGGGTGTTTTGGAATCTTTTTGGAGGAAACTTACTTTGACCTCCACGTTTCAAGATGAAAACTAAGTGAGTGGTAAGTGACTTTTGTGTGTGAATGAGTGAAAGTGTGCCAATGTTTTAATGAATTAGGTGTCACCTTGTTGCATGTGGACTTCGCTTGGTCCTTACAAGTGTTGATTACCTAATTAACTAAATTTGTTTGGTACAACCTTGCATAATTCAAAAGTCCCTAGGAAGCTAGCATGTGGACATGTGGGTCCTTTACTATTCCTTTAACTCCCTATTGTGATTTAATCTAAGAAAGCTTTGAAACTATCCTAGATTGTGATCATGTGGGCATGTATGGGCCTGTTACAATCTTTGAGATGTGTTTGAAAAATAAACTAAGAGGAGTCCTGAGGGGGTTGTTGTCCTCTCCTAAATGTTTTAGTCTTTTTAAGGGAGATGAAATTGTCCAACAACCTTTTTCTGATTCTCAAGGTCACTTTGAAGCGTGAGAGAAGAGCATACTAAATGATTGTTATCTAACTTCTAGTTCCAATGTAAGATTTATGTGATTACAAATGATTCCAACTTATACTTTGAGTCAAACCAAGCCATCCATGTGGAAAAATGAAAGCGAAAGAGGAAATAATGATTTTAAACCCCCTAAGTGCCTATGTGTTTTGACTAATCCCTTTATATGGAAAGGGAACTAAGTGTGGTGCAGATTAAAACATGCATGAAATCATTTTTAAGAAGGCTAGGGGCCTTCCCCAAATCACAAAAAGGCTTACAATGTGTATTTTTCTGCACAGGTGCGCAGGTCTCAGAGTAGACAGAGGTGCACTGAGCGCCTATGCACAAACCGAAAGAGACTTTTTGGTGTAGGTGAGAAGAGGGCGCTGAACAACACAGTAATTTTGGTGCACGTGTGCACGATGTGTGATTGTGGGCCTATCAACCCGCACACACTTGTCACATGGCCGTGAAAAAAAAAATCGAATGGAATTCTCTCAATTCAGCCTTGAATTTGATGTTTTGCAGGTCATCTTGGGCCGGTTAAGGTACCTGTAGGTTAAATAAACCAAAAGAAGAGCTAGAAAAACCCAAATGGGGTATGAAATTGATACCTCTCCCCAATGGAGTCACCAATCTGTTGCACCTCTTTTGTCACCTAAATGAGAAAAATAGAGGTGCTTACAAGCTTAGATGGGTTAGCTAAGCAAGACAGTAGTAAAGGAAAGGGTTAGAAAAAGAAACATGAAAGACTAAGATAAGAATTAAACTAAGAAAGGAAAGAACAACTAAACTATTGAGCATATGGACATAAGAACAAGAAACCAATAAGACTCATGTCACCAATGGAAAGGATTGTATTAGTGAAAAATAAAACACCAAGAAGAAATAGGAATTTGGGTCCCTTATTCCTCCAAAGGAGGGCTCTTGGACCCCCACAATTGAGCTCTTCTTACAACTTTGAAACTTGAAAGAAATGGTGAAAGAATCCCAAGCTAATCCACTCAAAAGGTGAGATGGATTGCCCAAATGTAATGATTCTAGTATACTCTTGATGAGAAAATAGGATTCCCCAAGAGAATAGCAGTAGCATAACCTTGCAAATGAATTCCTTGAAAATGTAGTGCACCGATGGCCTTGTTTTATAGCACCATTTTGAGGTATTGTGCAACCAGATTTTAGTGTGAAAAGGGGCTATTTAGGGAATTTTTAGGTCTTTGACTAGCCACCCAGTCTGATCCAGTCAAGATTTGGATGTCAAATCAACTTGTAAGCTAAACCAAAAGTGGGTGGGAGGCCGACCAATCTCATAAATGCGTTGTTCTCAGGTATGCACAGATTTTAGCAACAACAGTCGTGCATAATGTGCATGTGTGCTTTTCTTGCATTTCTGGATGGTGCATGTGCACACGAGCCCTGTGTAGTCATAGAGAACTTTGATTTTATTACTAGTTGTATAGTTTTGGACCTTTTGGAAATGATTTTTTGGTAATTTTGGTCCATGGGTGAAGTCATAGATTTTTGAAGGTGTTGGATTCCTGTAACCATTTGTGGATGAAATTTCAGTGATAACAGATGAAAATCAACTTGGAAGATGAACCAGAAGTGGGTGGGAGACCGAACAATCTCATAAATGCATCGTTCTTAGGTGTGCGTAGCTTTTAGCGACCACAGTCATGCATCGTGTGCATGTGCACTTTTCTTGCATTTCTGGATGGTGCATGTGCACACAAGCCCTGTGTAGTCATAGCGCACTTTGATTTTATCACTGGTTGTATAGTTTTGGACCTTTTGGAAATGAGTTTTTGGTAATTTTGGTCCATGGGTGAACTCATAGTTGTTTGAAGGTGTTGGATTCCTGTAACCATTTGCGGACGAAATTTCAGTGATAACAATTGGCAAGCTTCAGTGTTTTCTCTGTTCCAATATTGACTTTATTGATCTTGATCGGCTTTCCAATGAAAGGTAGCTCAACTCCTAGTCCTTCTATGTCTCTTTGGCCTTCTATTTCGGTGATGTTCACCTTCCTAGGATCATCATCTTCATCAGCATTTATGTTGTAACAACCTTGCAGTTTATCAAGAGGTGCAGTCCATTCATCCTCTTCTTACTCCAAAGGGAGGCTAGGTGCCTCCTCGAACACTTTCTGTCTTATGAACTGTAATTCTTGATCTACTATAGGATATTGGATTTCAAATA
The DNA here is from genome assembly GCA_009831015.1 of Picea engelmannii. NCBI lineage: Eukaryota > Viridiplantae > Streptophyta > Pinopsida > Pinales > Pinaceae > Picea > Picea engelmannii. The sequence goes on from ML786839.1 coordinate 80,998, forward strand.
AGAAGGTAGTTACAAATTTCTGGTTCATACCTTCCCAATCTGCAGTGATGAGGCGCCATTCTTCTTGTAGGTTCCAGTTGATAGGGGTTGTGTCTAGCATGTTGACGAATTTATGCACCCACTTCTCTTGAGGAATGTTGCTCCAAGATTCCGTGCATCTTCTCACATGTTCTTTCAGGAAGCTTCGACCTGTGTATCTAACTTTGCATATTTCTACTTGCTCTGAAAATTGTGTTGTCATAAAAGTGAAACATTGTACCTAGTCTGTAATATTGTTTTTGTGTGTCCCCCACCATCTTGCTGGAGTTGATTTCAGGGCCTTATCCATTGCCAACAATCTTTTTTGTGTTGTTACAATTTCTTCAAATTTCACCAAGAATGCTTCTAAATGATTCAAACTGTCAAAGGTGGGAAAGTTACTTATTGTTGTGCCGATCCAGTGAACTTCTAGGGTTAATCTAGCACATATCCTTGTATATACATCATACATTTTGTTGTGCTAGTTCTCCAGTGATTCTTCTGAATCCGATGAACATGCATTGTCACTTCGCCATCTCAAATTCCCATCCAACGTAGGATTAATGTAGTCCTACTGTCTGGACGTTAATTTGTATATGTTTTCTAGTTCATATGTGTGGTCTTCTTCTATGATGGGTTCTTTGTATCTCTAACCTTCATCGAGATCTAAAGTTGCAATGAACCTAAGGACATCTCCTTCAAACGTCATTTTTCTTTTCTTTAAATAAACCACAATGGAATTATTGAAATCCCAATCAATTCCTAACAGTGCAGGGTAAGGACAACTATCATCAACTATCTCAATCACCTCAAAATATGCAAATGTACTTACTCCGTCGATGTCCATAGGGACATGTTCCAATATTCCAAAGGGGCTTACAACTTGTTTATTGGCCATCCTAAGCCTGATAGGGGAATAGATCAACTTTCGTTTTACCATTAGTGTCCAGGTTTTCTTCATCATGACATTGACCTCTGACCCTATGTCGAGGACCACATAGTCTATATCATACTCTCCAATTTGAGCATTAAGGTGTAGTTCTTTATTTGTCCTTCTCCTTTTTGAGACTTGGTGTATTGCTCTATTTAGTAAAGGATATACCCTTCCTATCTCATACTGTCTGACCAATTTTTCAGTTCTTGTATGGCTTTCTCATCTTTAATCAACTTTATAAACGTATACAAGAAACTAACAAGTTTACTCACCTCTTTTCCATCTCCGGGTGAATAATACTGATCAAATGCCAGAGGAATTCCACATTCTCTTAGTTTTGGTCGTGTCTCCGATGAAGAGCCTTGGTCTCTCCCAAATTCTTTTCTTGCCTCCTCAAAGATTTGTATTTCTTTCTTTGCATCAAACACTTGTGTCTTCTCTGTATCTTTATTGACTCCTTATTCTTCTGTAGTCTTTCCTTGGATCACTCTATCCTCTCCTATAACAACACCTCCTCCAGTTATAACAACGACTCTGGGATCTACTCCATGAGGTTCTTCTTTGATTAGTTGTATTTGTGGGTTCTGCTGAGGTCCCCATCTCTCTTGAAGTTTAGCCAACAATGATAAACATTCCTCGATAACATGCTTGAAGGAGTTGCAATAGCTTCAAGTGGTACAAGGGTTATGACAGTCCCTTTCCAAGTGTACTGGTTGTTGTTGGACAAATCGGTAGGTGCGGACACTAACTGATCTCCCTAGATCCACCTAGATCTTGAACAAAACACACAAGAACATGATGCTTTCCTTAAGTTTTAGATATTGAATTTACTAACTAAAGAGGGATGAGTGACATACCATTTAAATGTCGCTTCCTCTCACCATCGCTATCCTAGCTCCATTCCAATGCTCATACAATGATGAATCTGCAAAAGAACACAACCAACCAACGTGATAGTAATAGCATAAACTCAATATAAACCTATGTATGTGATCGAGGAATCATATAATAAAACACAACAAGCTTTATAGGAAAAAATCATATTACGGTATCATATTAAATGTGAAAGAGAGATTACAACCATGGCCTTGATGTCGTAAGGTACCTTCCAGCTATCCTTTGTTCCCCACACACTTCTTTCTCCAAGGATTCTGAGACCATGGATCTGATAGCTACTCACAATCTATCTTGACAAAGAAATCTCAAAGCCACTCCAACCAAGCTAATAATTCCAAGCCAACCAAAGCTAACTTTTTCCATGAGAGCTCCTCTCCTTTTATAAGTTGAAGAGGATAAGGGGAGGAGGTTAGGATGATCCCACTAAATCATGAAATCAAGTAAGATCCAAACCATTCGGATGTCAACTCACCATAGAAGTTTCTCCTTCTAGAAGATTTGAGAAAATGCTTGTTTTTCCCACGTGTAGGAATTCTCGCACCCTACCTATAGAGAAACCTGAAAACATCTCACACCCTAGCTATGGTGCAACCTACAAGAATCAGGGATTCTCACACCCTGCCTATATAGCAACCTGTGAACTTCCTTTTTTACAGGGTTTTTACAAGGGAAAATGCAACTTCTTTTCTCAGGAAAAGTTCTTCTCCCTTCTCTCTTCAGGAACTCAGGCCACTGACCACTCTGAAGGAAATAGATAGGTTTACATCATTAACGGTCATAGGGATGATGAAAATAATGTGTAACAGAGATCCCCCCAAAGTATGAATTTAGAACAGAGTGATAGCTTAAATACTTTGTCAAGTGTGTGTAGGAAGCAAGGAACAGTCAGTCGGAAACCTGCCAACAAATAAGGAAATACAGTACAATAATATATCATCACTGAGGTAGGCATTCCCATACTCATAATACAAATGAATCAAAGCATAAATGTCGACATGCAAAGATCCTTTTCAAATAAGACAGGTCATGGCCACCAAACATACATTATGGATCCATGCCAATATGACTCAAATCTGAACATAGTCACCAAAAATACACTGTGGATCTATGTGTTAAAGACTCAAATTTGAACTTAGCCACCAGACACACAATGTGGATCTATGCAACAGTACAAACTGAATATACTCCAACGCAACCTAGATCTATCAGAAAATATCCAGGGTCTTCATCTCCACCACTCTATAGTATGAATCTAACCATGTGAATACATGTGCTGAAGTCGAACATGGTAGAAACGACTTGATTACCGGTCATTATTGTATACCATTAACAAGCGCGAGGGAAATCACCATTAATGTCAATGACTCCCAAGGTACACTAGTACAATCCAATGAATGTGAATTAATGAGATGAAGTCGAACACTCGGCGGAATCTCCCGATCAGGGGTCAATAATGAAAACCCACTGTCGAAAGTGAGGAAACCTGCCATTGAGGCATGCAAGTTCCAAGGTACGAATTAGTTTCTAAGTCTAATTCCTAGATAATGAGTTGAAGTCGACAGGAAAAGACTCATCATAGGAGGGCCTTAATGCATCCCCCTTCAATGACACGAAACAAGTAACAAGATTTGAAGTAGATCAGAGTAACAAGTGATTCAGGACTGACCCAAGGATGGCCGACGCAATAGAAGGCTTAAGGACTGCAGAAATGGCCGACGCAATAGAAGGATTTCCAAGTTGAACTTCTCTTTGAACATATTGACGACACGACAACTGTCTTGGAAACACTGACTCAACAACAAGGATCACAGAACAATTTGTAATCTTATAGGAGTATGACCAAGAGATGAGCGGATTTTCCAACCTAGACACAAGGCGAGTGAAAGGGTGTCATGTTCAAAAGAGACTCTTCCATAGAATACAGGTTTATATACATTTCTTTCCCAATTTTTTCCCCGCCACTTATAGCGAGTACCTCTTTATTTTTACGCAAGCTTGAGGAGGATAACATATGCTTGTAATGTAAGCTCATCCTTCAGATGAGTTCCTCGAAGTATGTTTAACGAACCCTATGAAGGAGTGGTTCGGTCCCATTGTAGGTCTTTCAATGTTTATTTAATGATTTCAAGGATAGAAAACTCAAAGGTTTTTCATGATTATATAGTCTATAAAAACACTTAAAAGAGAACTCTCTCAGTTCCTTTTTCATAAAATAGTCTGATGAGACCGAAAAAGAGATAAATTATCACCCAACAAATGCTTTCTTCAAATGCTTTAACGAGTGTGAAAATAGCAAGGTCGCTCGGCAATATTTTCATGTTTAGAGAGTCTGAAAAGAGCTTAAAGGGAACTCCAATGGGTTCCTTTTTTGTATAACCTTTACGAGTCTGAAAAAGTGATAAAAGTATACTTGGTTACATTCTCACATATTTATGAGCACGAGAAAGAACAAAGACTAAGCTTGGTAAATTATTCTCATGTATTAACGAGCATGAGAAAGAACAAAGACTAAGATCGAGATTGTTTTAATTTTTATGCAAGCTTTAAAACAAAACAAAACTATGCTTGGAATAGATTTTAATTTTTACACAAGCTTAAAAACTAAACAAAACTATGCTTGGAATAGATTTTAATTTTTACACAAGGTTAAAAACTAAACAAAACTATGCTTGGACCTGGTTTCATTTTTACACAAGCTTGAACCAGAGGAAATTATGCTGGAGGTAAGTGGTTTCATTTTTACACAAGCTTGAACCATATAAAACTATGCTTGGACTTCCCAACACAGAACATGGGGATGGTTGGTACTTAGCCCCCAGCTTAAGAAACTAGTGGCTCTACTTTAGCATGAAGTCCAGAGGCTGAAAGTATTTCCCCCCAAGCTTCTTTTCTTCCAACGTCAAAGGCGAAGGAAATGAAGCTTCAAATACTATACTAAGGACTTGACTCAAATAGAGAGGGGGAAAAACTATTTCATTTTTTAATGAGCTTGACATAGAAACAAGAACTATGCTCATAACCTCTGTTTCATTTTTTAACGAGGTTTCCACAAAGATGAAAAAACTATCCTCATAAGTGGTTTCATTTTTTAACGAGCTTGAAATCAGAAAACCATGCTCAAAGACCTCTATTTCATTTTTTAACGAGGTTGCCTCAAAGATACAAAACCTATCCTCGGAACCTCTGTTTCATTTTTTAATGAGGTTGCCACAGAGACACAAAAACTATCGTTGAAACTCTCTTCTTGATCATGGATTCCAAGAGGAAAATGCTCCGGAATGACACCATGTCAAGGGACAAAACTCAGTCATGGCTTCCAAGAGGTCTTCACTGGAAGGAAGAAATACACTCTGGAAGGGCACCATGTCGAGGTTCACAACAAGAGTAAAGAGATCAAGTTCCAACAACCCTATCGAAGAGATCACCATGTCAACTACTGGATCTAAGTCATCAGAAGTTGAAGCCATGGGCGACAATGCCACATAATTGACCTGTGGCAGGGGCGATACCGTCTGCGTATAAGAACCATTTAGGGAGGCAATCCAGGTGGGGTCAATGAATGAAAGTTGATCATCAATCACAACCTATCCATTGTGAGGGAAAGATATCACATGAAAAAGAGTAGACACAATAGCTTTCATGGAATAGACATATTCTTGCCCAAGGAGTAAAGAAAAATCCAAGGGGTCTTAGACTACCATGACATCAATAAACATGGTTTTCCCTCCCAGAGTCACAGGAAACTGAGGAAGGGTCCCTAAAGGTTGACTATTTCTTCTGTTAAAAGCTAAAATATTCTGCGTAACTGGCGCAAGTGGAGGACAACCCAAAGCTTGCCAAGAAATAGAGGACAAAATACTAACAGACGAGCCTTCATCTATCAACATTTGAGGAACGTCCCAACCACAAACCTATACTGTAATCTAGAAAGGAATGTAAGAGGGAAGGCGAGGTCCAATTAGCACACCCCAATCAAAATGGATGGCCTCATAACTTGGAGGGGGTTCCACGAGAGAAGGAGGAATACCCCTCGACATGGCAGAGTCTGTATCAACGAGAAAAATGTGGGCAGTATCGGGTTTACTCTCGAGCAAGAGAGTAGGATCGACCAATGGAGAGATCAGATCGACCACTTGGGTTTCATTCTCCAGGGGGAGAATGGGGTCGATAGGTGGAAACGGATTGACCGCTTGGGTTTCACTCTCTGAGGGGAGAGTGGGATTGACCAAGGATGGTATCAGATCAACCACTTTATCAACTGGTTCAACTAAGGACGTGACCAGATTGATGACATGATCAACCGAATTGACCGGTGAAGGGACCAGAGTGATCATTCCATCAACTATTGGAGGGTTGAGAGAAATCGTACGGTATACAGCTTGAAGTTGAGGCTGTAAAATAGTCATGTCTTCCAGTAATTTTGAGGCTTCGTCCATATGAGGACAAAGGTGAGTGAGATGACTCCCTTTGCATAACATACACGAGAACTTGACTCTACTTTTCTTCTTCCCAACTGTATCATGACTGGTTGACGGGGGCTTGTTAGCATGTTGTTCAGAGGCTAACGACATGGGTTGGCTAGGATGTGTAGACCATGCTTCTATAACCTTGGATAGACTAGGGCATTCCTTAAGAAGATGGCTACCCTTACAAAGCCTGCAAGGGTACTTGGGCTTATGGGTTGTTTGGGTGATATTTACATCATCAACACTCCCATCATGACTAACAGTAACTGGTTGTTTTCCAACATGTTTGATAGTGGTTGGAGGTTTTGACCCTCGCTTATATTTCTTCTTCTTAATCTTTCTTTTCTTCTTCTTCTTATTCACCGAGTTACTAGCTTCAGAACTTTCACCCGACGAAGAAGATGAAATGGAAGGTGATATTGCAAGCGAAGAAGGTGAAGAAGACCTTACTGGTGAAGAAGGTGAAGGATCAACATGAGGTTGATGCTCTTGGGGGGGAGTTCTTACGACCGAATCACTTACTGCATTCAGGATTACCTGAGTGGAAAACAACCATACTGGTAATCCAGTTGTGAGACTTGGAAGGCTCAAAGTAGCAAGGTGAGGAGGACCAATGTTTCCATAAGAGGGAAAAATAAAAGGTTCCCCTAGAGCAGGGGTTCTTTCATTGGTCATTCCAGGAACTGATGCCATTAAATAAATGCAACCTAGAGTCTGCTAGGGAAAACAAACAACACATGTGTTGTTGGGTAAAACCCCTGAAGTTGTGACGTATTTGGATAATTGCGGAACCAAAGACTTAAGGAACCACTCCAACAGGAATGTTGGAGGGACGGGTACCTTGATAAGACTCTTTCGGTGTCGCCACTCTCGAATATGATCCGAGATATGGTCCGCTGACGTCTGCTTGAAATTGGCTAGAAACTCCGTGCCAGCGTCGTATCTCACAGGTAACTGGAAATGGTTAAGGAAACCCATAGCCAGTTCGCCGAAAAAGGAATATCGTGAGCGGTCAAGCTCGATGTACCATTTCGCGGCACTCCCAATAAGAGTGCGTTGAAACAATCGCAACTGAACGGAGTCATATTTTAGTGAGTTAGATGAACACCATAGGTGAAAAGTGGTCACGTGATCACCCGGATCTTCGTTGGGTTTGGCTTCGAACTTCGGGATGTCCGAAGGCAACTTCGTCGGCATAGGAGGCCAACGCGAATCATGACAAATGGGATCATTCAACAACCGTGTTAAATCCGGCAAGTGTAATGTTGCCAAGAAAGGTAGTTTAGGCTGTTGCTGATAGCTAGGATAAAAGGGTCCTGGGGTTTGACTGGCACCAGGTTGCCAGGAAAAGTTTGGTTGCTGGCCAGGGTTTGGGTAGAAACCTTGGCCTTGACCAGCGAA
>ML786839.1:91982-106798 GCA_009831015.1 Picea engelmannii
CATAGATAAGACTCATGTATTCGGGACGGGAAAAGTATCTTTTTATTAACTTCAATATGAATCAACTTACAATGATTTCTGAGGCCGGTCACCATTCCACGATCCTGATCCTGGGCTCTTCCTCTTCTTTTTTGTCCTCCAACAGATGCTTCTTGAGTTTATACTAAAGCTTGAGGCAAATCTAAAGGGTTGGGACAAAACTGGCTTGGCAATTTGGCAGAGTTCCTTTGCTATGATTTTCCTCCTTTGAATAGTACCCCTACCCCTTCTTTTATAGGCTAGAAAGAGCTAGGGTTTTTGGCGAACTCTCGGCCATGCATGGCTTGGAGTTCCAGTTAACTGACAAAAAGCCTTGTGTCCCGGCGGAAACTTTCCTGATTTTTTGCTTTGTTAGGTACCCGCGGGATGTTTTGGGTTAGCCCGCGGATGCCCGCGTTCAGTATGAGGACAGCAAGCGGATGCCCGCGCCCAGTGAGAAGTTAGGGCACGGGTTACTTGTTTTAAGTGGTTTTTTTAGGAATTGCTCAGCATGGCTTTTGCTAGGAAGAGGCATGAGTAGGCCTGATGCCAGGTAAGCAGGAATAGTGCAATTTAGGGTTATAACAACATGCTAAAAATCTAGGAAGCAAGCAAACAAACAAAACCTTCTCACAATGAACACACTAATTGGTGATGAAATCCAATGTCGTGGGAACAATGTAAGAAGGGGATGAGATAAATAAGGTGGAAAAGTTATGTTGACGACCTGCTTAATGGACTTACACCTTGGTGCAAGCTCCCACACATAATCATGGGTATACCCTCCAAGGAGCCCGAGTGAGTTTGGACAATGTCGATTCCAGGTACCATGAAGAATTTCCCTTCCACGGTCACCTTGTGTAAAGACCCTAAAGAGATAGGCCACTAAGGTTACCGATCACTACAGTGATGCCTGGGGAAATAGTCGACAGTCTGATCCATGCGCAAGGGCATGGTATCTAGCCCAAAATCAACTTGAAAGGCTTCCACTCATCATTTTGGGTATACCCTCAAGGGACCCCCATAATCTCTACACCAAGACTGACAAAGCAGGGTGAGTAACTTTGCCAGTCTCAATGCAACCTCGTGATTGACCCTTGTGTTAGAAGGGCTTCCTAGGACAAAATGTAATAAGTGGATTTAACTGCTCCCTAACTCAAGATTCTATGTTTGTTTGCAACTTTGGAAAGTTATCTTTCACACCTATGCCAAAGCCCTACAACTAATATAATGTAGGTTTGCTACCAAAAAATACAAAAATGTCTAATCATTTTTTATAAGTTCTTTATTTTATGGCTGTTGTTACTCAAGAGGAAAATGGCCTAGACAATATGGTGTTTCGACCGACTCAAAAATTATGCAAAGAGATGAAGATGCAATTTTTTCATTTCAATGAAATCTATGCTATGAGAAGGAGAAAACGTTTATCATTCCCAGATGCACAATGTCCCAAAATCTTAAAAATCATCAATATCAAGATTCTCAAGAAATAAGAAAAAGGTACTGAACACCAATGCATGATTCATGCCCCCCCGGTCATGAGGGGGAAACTTTTTCATAATTTAAGATCAAAAAATGCCAAGAATCATGCAATTTCACTACTTGAAATGAAAGGATGCCCCCAATCTAATACAAAGAAAGAAATTAAATCTTTTTGTTTCACAAATTTTACTAAAAGCAATAATGAACTTTCTTAAAACAAAGAAACCCAAAATAAAATTTTTCTTTTAAAGCGAACTATTTAGAAGAAATCTCATATTTCCCTAAACAATTATAAAGAAAACACATGCTTTGTAATTGAAAGACACTCAAAGCAAGAGACTAATCCTTCAAAACCAAACAAATAAAAGATGGATAAAAGCAACTCAAAGAATTTCAAGAAGACTGTAAACAGATCAATATAGGCTCCAAAAGTTCAATCCAGTTGGTCAAAGAAAAACTGGGCATCAAAAAATGACAAGACCCAATACAAAAAAATTTACAAACAAGTTCGCAGGCTGGCAATGTATTACAGTGCGAGAATCAAAGATTCTCGCAGGATGAACAAAGGTTGACTATGAGGGGTTCGCACTGGACTTAACACTAGGGTGTGAACTTAGGTGTTTCTCGCAGGCCACTAAAGGGTACAATGCGACAATGCCTGTAAACAAGCAAAAATTTCAAAAAGGACTAAATTTGAGTGAACTTTCAGATCCAGAGAGTCTGGATGGATCTCCCACAGAATCAGAGACCAGAAAACAAGCAATCAAAGAAAGGGAAACTAGACTAACTAGGAAACAATCCTTTCCCCAGTGGAGTTGCCAATTTTATTATTGGACAAATCGGTAGGTGCGGACACTAACTGATCTCCCTAGCTCCACTTAGATCTAGAACAAAACACACCAGAACATGACGATTTCCTTAAGTTTTAGATATTGAATTTACTAACTAAAGAGGGATGAGTGACATACCGTTTAAATGTCACTTCCTATCGCCATCGCTATCCTAGCTCCGTTCCAATGCTCATACAATGATGAATCTTCAAAAGAACACAACCAACCAAAGTGATAGTAATAGCATAAACTCAATATAAACCTATGTATGTGATCAATGAATCATACAATAAAACACAACAAGATTTATAGGAAAGAATCATATTACTGTATCATATTAAATGTGAAAGACAGATTACAACCATGGCCTTGATGTCATAAGGTCCCTTCCAACTGTCCTTTGTTCCCCACACACTTCTTTCTCCAAGGATTTTGAGACCATGGATCTGATAGCTACTCACAATCTATCTTGACAAAGAAAATCTCAAAGCCACTCCAACCAAGCTAATAATTCCAAGCCAACCAAAGCTAAATTTTTCCATGAGAGCTCCTCTCCTTTTATAAGTTGAAGAGGATAAGGTGAGGAGGTTAATATGATTCCACTAAATCATGAAAGCGAGTAAGATCCAAACCATTCATATGTGACCTCACCATAGAAGTTTCTCCTTCTAGAAGATTCGAGAAAACGCTTGTTTTTCCCACGTGTAGGCATTCTCGCACCCTGCCTATAGAGCAACTTGCGAACATCTCGCACCCTAGCTATGGTGCAACCTGCGAGAATCGAGGATTCTCACACCCTGCCTATATAGCAACCTGCGAACTTCCCTTTTTATAGGTTTTTTACAAGGGAAAATGCAACTTCTTTTCTCAGGAAAAGTTCTTCTCCCTTCTCTCTTCAGGAACTCAGGCCACTGACCCCTTTGAAGGAAACAGATAGGTTTACATCATTAACGGTCATAGGGATGACAAAAATAATGTGTAACACTGGTTGTGAATAGTTATAACATATTATCTTTCCTCGACCTCGACCCATACCTCCTCCTCTTCCTCTTCCTCTAAATCCGCCGCGAGGGTTGAAGTTTCCTCTTCCTGGAGAATTATATTGTGTAGCGTTTCCTTCTTGCTGTACTTCACCTTGAATTTTGTATATATCCCTTGACCTTTTGTGCATGAGGTCATAAGCCCTAAAATCCCTATCATCATGCTCCATGGACTTACAAAATGTGCAATAAATATTTGTGGGTGTCTGGACATATTTTTGCAGATAGTAACATTCACCAAGGCGATGTCAATTTCTACATACCTCGCACTAGGGTAGGATAACTTGCTTCAAGGGGCTCAGAGCTCCAAAGGCCAATTATTCATGGAATAGGGGACAATTCTCCTTGTCACGGCCTTCTGATTTGCATCTGATACACCAAGTTTCTTCTCTTTTATATTTTCCCTTGTCTTTCTTCATATCTTCGTCCTGTAGTGATAGGCTAGTTAGCTAACTTGAGATTTGACTCATACCTGAGCTAGATTCTCCCATCGGGTATCATTCTAATTTCATGGTGATTTCCAATGCCTCAGCCTACAAAGTAATATTCTGTTGCATCAGAGGAACTCTGATGTGTGGCAATAGGGAAGAAATGAACCATTCTTTTTTCTTCTCATCTAGGATCTGGAAACTCAAGTGGCCTGTCAAGGTTTTAAACCTTTGATCGAACTCCCATACGGGTTCAACTATTATCTTCTTGATTTCTTTCAGTTTTGTAATGCATTGTGACTCTGACTTTGGTTTCTTGAAATTGGAAATCAATGCATTCTTGATTTCATTCAATGGTTTAGTCTAGCCAATTCCCTTAACAAACTTCATGTACCATCTTAGTGCGCGATCTCTTATGGTATTACTAAACTGAGCTCATTTGACAGCTTCGTATGTGATGTTTTTAATACTCCATACGACTTCGCATAGAAACCAATGTTGATCGGGATCTTCAGATCCATCTCATTTGAAGGTGGGTAACCTCATCTCATTTTCCTTAGAGCTTCCTAGGTTTCCTGACTGAGTATGTGGTAGACTACTAGTAACAGTACTTTGAGTTCTCTGGTGAATCTGATTACTCTGATTGCTTAATGTTGTTGAAACAATAGTAGGATTAATATTACTTACTTTGATAGTCGACGTAGTTCCTGAAGTTTTTGTCTCTTCTCAGTGAGGTTCCTCTATCCTAGCAGATTCTAAATGCTCTTCATTTGTCAGATCTGCCTCTTCTCCACTATAGAAACCTTCATCCCTGTAGTTCTTCTTAAACAAGTTCATGACAGGAACTTCTCTGAACACTCTCCCACTGCGTGTATGTCTATATTCTATGTTATTTTCGCTATATGAGTTCTTGAACATTAGATATTCAATCTAGCAGACTATTGTATATTCAATATGTTCTTCTCATGTAATAGCATCTTGATCTTTAGCTTCAAAAAATGTAAAAAGTTTTCTCTAGGTCCCTTAAAGAAATATATCTATGCCTTGCTATATGATTCTACTCTATCAACAAAAAACTCATTGATATACCCTACAATGGTACTATCAAACCAATTATATGCTTCTCTTGACATGGCGTTATCAACTCTCTTGACCTTCTTGATCAAACTCGACATCCAAACCATAGGTGGCCTAGATATGATCTCAAATTGGGTATCTGCTAACCTGGCTAGCCACTTGTATAACTCCCTATGGATTCCTCCAAACAAAATCTCGTGTATGTCAGTAAAGATATATATTTCCAAACAATCCTCTATACTAAGATTAGGGTTCTTGTTCTAGACTTCAACAAAGTCCTTTTGTTGATCTTGTATCCACTTCTGAATCTCTATCTTTGATGGAAACCACCTTGACATTCCCTCAAGAAGATTCATGTCATGGCAACAGAACCATTTGTTGGCATAGTGGAAGACCCTGGGTTCAACTCCAAGAATGCACCAACAATCCCTAACTACTATCCCTTTCGGCAACACCTGTGAAGCAGATGCAGTCTCACCGGAAGTAGCTATAGGGGGTTGCAAGACACAGGTGTCTACAACCAAAGGAAATGCAGAATGGATTCACAGCAACAATACACAGTCATCTAGTATTCTTTATCTTCCTTAAACCTACTGCACAAGTTATACTTTAGATATACTCAATATCACCATAACAGCATATCAAATGATAGAGAACACAAAATCAATCACACACACAACACAAAATATACGTGGTTCACCCTCTCTCTAGGGCTACGCCCACAGAACTATGATTTCTAAAATATTAAGATGAATCATACAGTTCTTGTATGTTCTCTTAGCTAGCATATATTCTCTCTTCTCCTCTCTATCTCTCCCCTCCCTGTGCACCTAGGTGAAGATCTTACAATACCAGAAGGGTCTACACTTATCACTTCTCTCTCACACTACAATAATCACTCATACTAATAACAAAGCTATAAACCACAATACCAACAACCCATCCCATGTCCTTTAGACCTCTATTTATACATTACAATAGCTCACCAACAACTTTAGTTCGAGTTCTAAGTGTCAGAACCCTAGATGACAAAACCCTAGGTGTCTAAAACCCTAGGTCAACTTGACCCGTGCTTTTAGGGCTTTGCCAGCTTGTCTTTCCGTCCTTCTCACACAGTGCTCCAAAGCATCCAATGGTATCATTTTCCTCTTGTTGAGTTGTCCACAATCCATCTTCCTTTCAGATTTTTCATCCTTGATCTTCTCGTCCGACAACCTGCTATCTCTTACTTCACACCGTCTTTTCTTCTCTTCTACTCTCTTCGACCCAGTATCAATCACTGTGTCTTCCGTGTAGTTCACATTTCTCCTTTTATTCCTTGATCTTTGTTTGATTCCATAATGAAAGGCCAACATGATCCACCACAATAAGTTTGATTGTGTGAATTAATTTGGCTTTGTACATATTTTTAAATAGGTGTGTCATTAGATATAACTTTTGTTGTTAATAACAAAAACAAAAAGTTGATTGTGTAGGTCAACCCCTTATCCATCCCTGGTAGATCATTGGATTTTTCTTTAAGTTTTTTAGATTCCTAAAAATTTATAACATCGATGAGTAGGAACTGGCCCAGGCTCGAGAAATATCCATGGGATAGTATATGGAGTTTTCTTCAAGTTTTTAAAAATCCTAAAAATTGAAAATATCGGTGAGAAGGAATTGGCCCGGGCTCAATAAAAATCCATGGGACAATAGACATAGTCTTCTTTAAGTTTTTCAGACTCCTTAAAATTGAAAACACCAACGAGCATTAACTAATCTGGACTCGAGAAAAATCCACAGAAAAGTAATAGTTAGGATTATTATTTTTGTAATAAAAAGGAAGTGGCAACAGGAACAATGATCAACCTGGTTCCAAAAGAGGAGGATTCTAAATCTCAATATGTGATCATCTAGCTACATAGTACCTTCTTTTCACAGATCTTGGAGCCCAGTGATTGAATTATTTTTCCTTTTTTTTTCTGACACTTCCTCTGCAAATTCAGAGTTCCTACATCAAGTGTTGGTATTCGTTTCACCTACGTGGTTTTTCAATAGAATCAAACCAAATTTCCAATTCCATAGTGTTGGCCCTTGACCAAGTTTTGAGGAACACTTGGTCATATTGGACCATTTTTGGACTTTGACAGCCTATCAAAGATGGAGCGCCAGGCAAAGCAGAGATCACAGGATCTCGACCCACGTTTGGGGCCCTTTTAGGGTTTTAGGTTAATTTAATAGGAAAGGGATGTTGGCCCATGGGTTTACCCATGTTTAGGCCTATTTTGTAAAGTATAAATAAGTAGCTAAGAAATGTAAGAGAGGGCGAGAAGATAAGCTAAGTTATAGTAAAGGATTTGTGTATATTGTGTGACCGACTTGCAGAGCTGAGTGAAAGTGTTGTAAGTGATGAGTGCACGTATTGTAAAAAGGCTCTGTGCTAGATCTACTCAGGGAAGGAGGATCTAGTGAGGTGCACGCAAATCTCCTATCCTATGTGGAGTACAGGTGTGAGCTCTGTGTTGTAACCCAATTGACCAAAGCTAAAAAAGAAGAAGAAGACTTTGTGGACATAGCCCCAGGGTGGGGGTGAACCACGGTAACTCTGTGTGTTGTGCTTGGTGCTTCGACCTAATGTGTTGGTTTCTTTCCATGTGTTGTGCTTGATATGATTATTCTATGTGCTTTGCTATGATATACTTAGATAGATCCACTTTTCTTTGTTCTTCTTAGATGTGTGGGTATAGATTTGACATATATGAAAGTGTTCTGTGTTAGACCTATTTTTCTATTGTTAAGTAGTAACTTAACTTAGATCTAAGTGAATTTTGTGGTGCTCTATGCCATCTGCGGAGTGCCATGAGGGTTAAATACTAGTGAATGATCTATGCTAAAGTGCTTGCTAAGAGTAAGAATCATAGATCTGTGTCCCACGTAAGGTTGCAGACACTTGAGTCTTTCAACCACCCCTGCCTCTACCTCAAGTGAGACTTCATCTGCTTCACAAGTGTTTCCGAAAGGGATGATAGTTAGGGTTTTTTTGGTGCACTGTCGAAGCATTAAACCCTGGGTCTGCCCCTATGCCAACAAATGGTTCCATTGTCGGGACATGAAACTGTGATTGCTGGGAAATGAGGAAGAAGAAAATTTGTGAAAAAGAAAGCTCTGTGGGTAGATCTGTTGCCGTAGTGCATAGATTTTTACTCAACCTGTGAAGCTTTGTGCCAAGAATAAGGTCATATATGAAGAAAGGAATATCAGATCTTAAGAAAAGAAGTGAGATCTAAATACTCTGTGCTATAAGAAAAGTAAAAGTGGAAATTTCTGAAAGAAAGAAGTCAGATCTGTAGAAAAGAGCTAAGATTTGTAAGTGTTGGTCACTATAATTTCTTAATTAACTAAACAATCAAGTGCTACATAAATTGTCAACCCAGGGAAGTCTTTTATTTTAAAGGTAACCCCGCACTATATATGCTCAATCTCAAAAGAAACCTAGAGTTGTAGTAAAAACATATTAATCACACTTTTCCTTGAACAAACTGAAGTTCTAACTTGAATTACAGGAAAGCAATCTACCTATTGCAGAGTTCAATGTTTAAAGAAGTAATTATCCAAAAAATCTTGGATTACATTAAGAAAATAACAACCTAGAAAAGAAATCTTTTAAGACACTTCAAAAGGAAAGACCGTCTATTCTGTAACTAGAGAACAGGACCCTATTCCCAAAGAAGGAATCTTCAGCACCTGTTTCTGATCATCACACTTCATGAAATCATTGCTTAACTAAAATAATTGACACACATTGAAGGCTAACTATTTCTTAACAAAGAACAGGACCCTATTCCCTAAGTAGGAATCTTCAGCACCTGTTTCTGATTATCAAGATTTCATAAATTCACCAAGAAGGATTGCTAACTAGAATGATTAACAGTTACCCAAGTATGAATCATATGAAAACAATGTAACAATCGGTAAAGCAAAGTTTCAGCAAGACAAAGTTCAATAAAGTAGTGTTTCAGCAAAACAGAGTTCAGTAAAGTAGTGTTTCAGAAAAACAAAATTTAATCAAGGCATGAACAGAAATAACACTAACACTCTACAAAGCTAACGGGTGAATCTTGTGAAGAAGGTGGGCCCTTCCTTCTCACAAGATTCCCCTGAAATGAAAGGAACTAGAGGAAAATGATCAGAACAATATTTTATTCATCTGTCAACTGTGTTACATTACAATCTGAAGTGAAACACATCCCTCTCCGTAAAATCCTTTCTTAGCTAAAAAAGATGATCTCTAATGATGATTTCCTCTTATTTAAAGAGGAGAATCCCTTCGATACAATTTGATCAAAAAATTATAGGTGTACATCTGAGTCCTATTCTTAGTCAGATCAACTTTCTAAACTGGAATAGGATATCCTAGTCTCCTGCAACAGAATGCTATTACAAGTGTTGAGTGAGGTGTTTCTGTTGTGGATGGAGTAACAACTTCTTTATTTGTCTTCTTGTTACTGTTGTTGTATGTTGTTTCAACATCACAAATCGCGGGCTGTTTCAGCCACGAGATTTTCATTCTGACTATTTCAACAACTTGGTCTCAGGTAGCAGCAATGGTTAATGCTATCTCAAGGTGTGGCTGTTGTTTTAGCATTGTTGACCATGGACTGTGTGACATCTTCTTCTGTGTGAGTTGTTGTTTCAGCATCGTTGACCACAGACTGTGTAACAACTTCTTCTGTGTGAGTTGTTGTTTTAGCATCGTTGACCACAGACTATGTAATAGCTTCTTCTGTATGAGTTGTTGTTTCAACATTGTAGACCATGAAGAGTGTAACAACTTGTTCTGTGTGAGTTGTCGTTTCAGCATTGTAGTCCACACACTGTTTCAGCCACAGGGTGTTTCAGTAACAGGCCTCAATGCTAATCTGCAGTTCGAACTGTTTCAGCACTTATACATTTTTTATCAATGGTTAAGTATGAGAGTAATGTAAAATTATATGCAAAACAAATTAAACATATAGTAAAGAGAAGATACATTATATACCTTTGGAAAGATAGGGTAAAGTGATAATATGAGTTTAAATGTGAGTGAAACAAGAGTGTAATGGTGGAAAAAAGTGTGGGCAAAAAGGTACATTGTATGGTCCTAACATCCCCCCCAACTTAAAATGTTGCATGTCCTCAGGCAACTTCACTCTGAATCAGAATCTGAATACCGACTCTGAGCGTGCAAGTTACTCAAGCAATAGCTTTGGAAGGTGATGTTTGTTGGAGCTCTGAACCCTTGAACACGTTGTAACCTTTGCCAATCTATTGTTTCGGCCTTCTTGAGCAGCTTATAATGGACTTGATATTTCTCTGTTGGCAACCAGAGTATAGGAAAATGAAACAGGTACCCTATCCAGCTTTCAACACATTGCTGAACACACTTGATGTAGTTAGGTACCCTGGAGATTGTTATCTCAAGATTAGTGGGGCTAAAAGGATTGTGTTCCTATCTTTTCTCAGTAGATTGTTGCCAAAACATGTTGTTTTCCTGTAGGGCAACAATGTTTGTTGATTTGATGAAGTGTTGACAATCCTAAAGAACTGTTGTCTGTAGTTGCTGAATGTGTTGAGTCATCCCTGGTTTCTTTAAAAACTGATAATACTCTGTAACAAAGGTGGCAGCATTTTGTGGTTCTGGCCTTATCTAGAGAAGGCGATTATCCTCATTGTGCTTGGCAGCTAGGAAGTCATCCTGCCATATAATCTGATTGTTAAGGAAGGAGTTGAGTGCCCTAAGATGGATGTCACTGACAAGAGGGTTAAGGTTAAGCTATTGGTTCTTAGGGATGGCCTCATTATGAAAATATGCCTCACAGAGGAGGTGTTGATCCATAGTAGAGGCTTCTACAAAGGTTTTAACAAAATCTATTGGATTTAATACTGTGTGGGGTCTGCCTTCTTTGACTGATTTGATCTGAAACCATGTAAGTCATTCCATGAGGAACAGAGAGTAATTACAAGATGGTTTCCTTGCAACCAATAGCTTTTGTGCCAAATCAAATATCAGGAGCAATCTGCCTTTTAGCTCTTTATTCTATTT
This sequence comes from Picea engelmannii, assembly GCA_009831015.1. Lineage (NCBI taxonomy): Eukaryota > Viridiplantae > Streptophyta > Pinopsida > Pinales > Pinaceae > Picea > Picea engelmannii. The sequence continues at coordinate 102,919 of ML786839.1, forward strand.
CTTAAGGGCACGAGATTCCTGGCATGTTTGCTCCAAAGCTTCCCAATTTGAGTAGATATGATTTATCCATATCTGTCTGTGTTCCTGCAGGATTTTGGCCTGTGTAACAACAAACTCTTTTTTCCATTCTTGTATTATTGCCTGCTCATCCCATGGCTGAGTTTGTGTTTCAGTGTTGCAAGGAATAGGCTGAGGTAGGGTCTGAGTGGCTTGTTCCACAAAGGTGTGGGTATTGATCTGGCTGGGAGGGGCATATTCATCAATAGGCAATGTTTGTACAGCTTTATTAACACAAGCAGAGGTTTTAGATTCTACATTTGTTGCAGGCCAGGGCTCAGTCTTAATTTTGGAAGATCCTGCTAGTTCTTATGTAACAGCAGGGTGTTCTTCTTTGACAACAAAAGTTGAAGGTGCAGGGGAATCTCCTGGCATTGGAATTTGAGTTACTTTGTAGCCCTCTTGATAGTAGATGTCCCCACATTGACTGCACATATATTCACTACACATATTCTTTGTTGTAGTTCCCTCTGACATGGTCACTATGCGAGCTAGGGTGTACAAATTAAGTTCCTTCTCATAGGCTTCCTTTTCCACGGCTATCTCTTGATTGTAGGCTTCCAGTTCAGACTTTAGGAACTCATTTTCTTGTAAGACAGAGGCCATTGTTGGTTCTGGTTGAGAGGTGACTGGTTCTTGTGTAGTAGTCATAGCCGCACTAGCTGGTTCTTGTGGAGAAGCTATAGGATCGACAACTGATTCTTGTGTTTCAACTTCTCAATGTAAGGAAAGTAATGTTGCAACACCCTGGGCCTCTGATTCCTGTGTCTCAATAACAATATCAGTAGTTGGTTCTTGTGTTTTAGCTGTAGTTGGTTCTTTTGTGACAGCTATAGTTGTTTCTTGTGCTTCAGCCACTGAATGAGTAGCTGGCTCTTGTGTTTCAGCTACTAAATGGGTAGTTGGTTCTTGTGTTTCAGCTACTAGGTTTGAGACGGATGATGTCGCAACATACTGGGCATCTGGTTCTTGTGTTTCAGTTTCTGTGGGTGGAATAGGCAAAGATTCTGGTATTTGGGAGGTTAGAGGTGTACGGGGTATTAGTCAGATGGGTTGGGGGTCTAGGGAAGTGGCAGTAGTGGCTGCCCTTGTTGAGGCCCTTGTTCATTTTCTTTGTAAAAAGGGCAGAAAGAAAGGAATTTGCTTCCGTTTACATGGGGGCTTTTCCTCAATGATGGGGTAGGGAGAATTGTCTGGTTCAGAATCATCACTAAGAATATGGAGGGTAGGAGTGGATGATTCTAGTAAAGTGTGGGGCGGGCTTGGTATGGTAGGGGGGTTAATTGGACTGATTGGGTATGTTGGCAGACTGTTAGGTATTTCTGGAGGGTCTGGAGGGTTTTGTGGTTGTTGTTCTTGAATATTTTCAGGAATTTCAGCGGCTTCTTGGGGATCTATAGGGGGGTTTTTTAGTGGAGGGTTTTGTTGGGAAAAACCCTTTTGGATAAGCAGTTGAACGAGATGGTGATGGGTGAGTGAAAGGGTGGGATCTTTAGCCTTTTTACGGTAGTGCAACATATTTTTAAGACAACTGAGAAAATAATAAGGAATGTTCACCAATCTATTATGTCGTAAATGAGACAACAGGACAAAATCATGCTGGTAGACTACCTGGTACCAACCTTCACAGGTAAGGTAGTTTTTGACGAATTTTGCAACTTCTAGCCATGGAGGCGGCAATGAGCTGAGTCAGACACCTCAGTCTTTAGGTTCAATTTGTTTTCCTGGCAAGAGGAAAACCTATTGGGCATTCAGGATGATATGTTTGCAGCTAAACAAGCGAAGGCCATTGGTAGGGAGACCCGAAACCTGCGCTATATCCTCTTATGTAACTGAAATCCGAACCCCTTGAACAATGGAATGGTCTTCCTAGAGATTTTGAGCAAATTGGAGAACCTATTGTTGATCATACCCCTGGAGTCTCTGAAAATAACCGAGCCATCCTGCCTGCAGAAATGTTTGATAGGCTTCTGGATATAGTTCTAATAGGGTTGTCGTGGTGGGTTCATAACGTATAACAAATCCTCCCATTGCTAATAGCTCAGTAAAATACACTGTCAAAGAGTCGAGTAACAACTTCTATGCAAAGTGAGTTTTTGGAGTGAAGGCATGCAAATGGCGGTGAAAAAAAAAAAAGGATGGTAAATAGGAATGGTGGTGGTTAATTCGTGTGAAAAAGTTTGATATTTCCTCCCCCCCTTTTAAGTGCGGCTAATAATGATTTTACATGAGTGGTAATGATAAGTTGGAATCTTCTCATTAACTATAGCTTAATTGTACATACCTCACCTTTACCTTTTGATTCGTACTTCAAACAAAATATAGATCCTGTCCATAATAGTTTTGTAGTGGCCGTGGTGGAGACTTTTTTATTTGTTAGATGAATTGTATCAAGGATTTATTGACTGGAAGGACAAAATGTAGTATGAGAGCGCAAAAGCTTATTGACAGAGAATGCTGAAAATTTGGTGTTTCAGCGACATAAAGAAGGGAAAAACAATTGTTGAACGGTGTTGTTTCGTCAATGGAAAACTGTGAAGAATTGTTGGATAGTGGTGTTTTGGTAATGGGAAAATGGAAAAAATTTGTTGACAATGGTGTTTTAGTAATGGGGAAAATGGTGAAAGGTTGCTGATAGTGGTGTTTCAGCAATGGGAAAATGTGAAGAATTGCGGAACAGTGGTGTTTTGGTAATGGGAAAATTGTTGGTTGTGGAGCCTGATTATCTTCCTGATTCAGAGGTCCTTGCTTTCAGCCGTGTTTATACCCCATGAAGTATTTACACCCCAGAAGTATGTACACTCTTCCACACGGGGGAGTGCAGAGGGGGGGTACCCCCTCTGCGGGGTCCGGGGGGTACCCCCTCTGCGGGGTCCGGGGGGTCCATCCCCCTGACTGGGGGGTCTGGGGGCAAGCGGGCCCCCAGCGGGGGTTCAGGGGCGAAGCCCCCGATGCAAAAATTTCCTTGTAAAAGTATATTGTAATTTCATTGTAAATATGAACCGTTCATTATAAGGTCACAGATCTAACGGTAGAGATTATGTTAGGGTTTTTTTCCCTAGAAGGCAACCCTCTTTTATGAGGGAAATGTATTGCGGCTATGATTAATGGTGAATATTGTATTTTGAGAGAGGAGACTGTGAGAGAAAGAAGAGGAAGTTACAACGGGTTTTGTTGTAGGTTGTATCCCTTCATTTGCTGGATAATAATAAAGGAATGACCTGGAAATTTTTTTGGTGGACGTAGCCCACACTGGGTGAACCACGTAAATCTGTGTCTCTCTTGTATTGTTTGTATTCTGTGTTTTGTTTATGCATTTATTTTATTTTATTGCTCCGCGGTCCTGTTTTTTTTAACAACTGGTATCAAAGCGTAAGGTAACTCGCAGGAAAAGAGGGTTCCTGGTTCGAGTGGGAGCAATGTCGGAAGATGGAAAGTTTAGGGTCGAGAAATTTAACGGCCAAAACTACCTGTTATGGAAGATGCGGATGGAAGACTATTTATATCAGAAGGATCTATTCCTACCATTGAGTGGAGTAGCAAAGAAGCTGACAGCCATGAAGGACGAAGAATGGGAGATTCTTGACAGAAAGGCTCTAGGAACGATACGGCTAAGCCTTGCAGCGTTGGTGGCTTTCAATACCTTGAAAGAAAAGACAACGAAGGGTTTGATGGACGCATTGGCCAAATTGTATGAAAAACCCTCGGCGTCAAATAAGGTATTTCTAATGAAGAGATTATTTAATATGAAGATGTCATAAGGTGGGTCTGTTGCAGATCATTTAAATGAATTTAATACGGTTACTAATCAACTAAGTTCTGT
>ML786839.1:110299-134152 GCA_009831015.1 Picea engelmannii
TTGCCTTGTAAAAGTATATTGTAATTTCATTGTAAATCTGGACCGTTCATTATAAGGTCGCATATCTAACGGTAGAGATTATGTTAGGGTTTTTTGCCCTAGAAGGCAACCCTCTTTTATGAGGGAAATGTATTGCGGCTATGATTGATGGTGAATATTGTATTATGAGAGAGGAGACTATGAGAGAAAGAAGAGGAAGTTGCAATGGGTTTTACTGTAGGTTGTATCCCTTCATTTGCTGGATAATAATAAAGGAAGGACCTGGAAATTTCTCTGGTAGATGTAGCCCACACTGGGTGAACCATGTAAATCTGTGTCTCTCTTGTATTGTGTGTATTCTGTGTTTTGTTTCTGCATTTGTTTTATTTTATTGCTCCGTGGTCCTGTTTTTTCTAACAAAAATGGCAAAAAGTTGTTGATAATGGTGTTTCAGCAATGGGGAAAATGGTGAAAGGTTGTTGAAAAGTGATGCGGGAAAATGGTGTGAAATATTGTTGAACAGTGGTGTTTCAGCAGTGGGGAAATTCAAAAAGTTGTTGAACAGTGGTGTTTCAGCAATGAAGGAATAATAAAGAGTTGTTTAACAATGGTGTTTCAGCAATGGGAAAGCTTGCCTCTTCTTGAAGTAGGATCGTCCTTTCTTAGTAGGCCTGTGCTTTGATCGGGAATCTGCAAAAATCGATTGTAACATGGTATTTCTTGACAGGAATTATTAGTAAATGAAATCTAATCTAATACTAAAGAAATTAACTTAAAAAGAATTAATTGCAATGAGGGGTAGGAGCCCCCTCTAAAAAGAGGTAATGAGAGTCTGCCACACATGTGGCCTTAAAATCTTCTTTGGAAATAGGGCGCTGGTACAGACAGAGCCGATGACCATTTACAAGTAATGGTGTTTTAGAGTCATCGATTGTGAGGAGCCTTATTTTTCCATTGGGGAAGACAGTGTCTACTTCGTAAGGTCCAAGCCATCTTGTACGTAGTTTCCCTTGAAATTCTTTGAACTGAGAGTCATACAATAGGGCCCAATTACCTTTTTGGAACTGCTTATGCTTGATAGTTTTGTCATGCCATTTTGATCTGTGTTGTTGAATCATAGTTGTCTGATGAATGGCATCTAGTCTTTTTTCGTCCAATTCATTAAGTTGTTGCAACCTGGTTGTTTGGGCATCGGTCAATTTATGTTTGACAGCTAAAGCAATCCTTAAGGTTTTGATTTCAAATTCCACAGGAAAGAAAACACTCTTTCCATAGATTAATTCATAGGGAGAGAATCCTGTAGTATTTCTCCAGGTAGTTCTGTAGGCCCATAATGCTTCAGGGAGCTTGTGAGACCAGTCCTTTCTGTTTTCCCTCACTGTTTTTGTGAGAATGGCTTCTATTACTTTATTTGTTCTTTCCACCTGTCCATTGGCTTGGGGGTGGTATGTTGTAGTCATTCTATGTTGAATATTATATTTTTGAAGGGTGTCTTTAAAACCATGAGAAGTGAAAGGAGGTCCTCCATCTATAACTAATTCTCTTGGCACTCCAAATTTGATGAAGATGTCTTCAAATAAGAAATCTATAACTTCTTCTTCAGTTTCTCTATGGAGTGCTTTAGCTTCCACCCATTTGGTCATATAGTCTGTGCAGACCACTATGTAAACTTTTTGATTGGATGGGGGGTTAATGGGTCCTACAAAGTCTAAGGCCCATCTTTCAAATGTTTCAAGTACTATCTCGGGGTTTAATGACATTTCATCTCTATGATTAGGTTGGCCCACTCTTTGGCAGCTATCACAGGCCCGGACATATTTCTTTGTATCTTTGAAAAGTGAGGGCCAATAGTACCCCATCCTGAGAATTTTATGTGTTGTTCTCTTATCAGTAAAATTCCCTCCACAAGGTCCATCATGACAAGCTTTTAGTAGATTATAAACCTCATCTTCGCTAATGCACCTTTGGATTCCTTGATCAGGTCCTGTGTGGAAAAGACACCCACTTATCTAGCTATACCTAGCACTTTGTTGAATGATTCTTCTTTTCTCTCGGTGGGATAAGTGTAGTGGTAAATTCCCTGCAACCAAATAATTAGCGATGTCTGCATACCAAGGTGAGTGAACAGATACTGCAAATAGATATTCATCAGGAAAGGTATCATCTATTGGGGTATCATCATCAGGTTTTAACCGAGAAAGGAAATCAACAACTACATTTTCTTTTCCTAGTCTATCTACAATTGTAATATCAAATTCTTTCAATAATAGTAACCATCCAGTGACTCGAGCATTTGTGATAGGTTTGTTCATTAAATATTTGATAGTTGAGTGATCAGTATGGACAAGAGTAGAGTAGCCAGTAATGTAATTTTTAAATTTATTAATAGAATAGATAACTGCTAAGAATTCCTTTTCAGTAACTGTATAATTGAGTTCAGCAGGAGTCATATTCTTGCTAATGAAATAAATATCATAAGGAAGATGATTTTATTCTTGTCCCAAGACAGCTCCTATTGTAGTGTCTGAAGCATCCAAGGATATATGAAAGGGAAGTGTCCAATCAGGTCCTCTAAGAATAGGAGATGTAGATAACTGATGTTTAAGTGTATTAAATGCTTCCTGGCAAGAATTAGTCCATTTGAATTCAACATTTTTCACCAGTAACACAAATAGGGGAGAAGCTATTTTGGAAAAAAAATTGATAAATATTTTGTAGTATCCAGCATGTCCTAGAAAACTTCTTACCTTTGTTTGGGTTTTGGGAGTAGAAAGGTCTTTAATGACTTGTATCTTGGATGGATCCACCTGAATTCCTTGAGATGAGATAAAATTTCCAGGCACTACTCCTTCACTCATCATCATATGACATTTTTCTGTACTTAGAGAGAGTTGGGCTTGTATGCATCGTTTAAACACTTTCTCAAGGTTTTGTAGTGCTTCCTAAAAAGAAACACCATAACGAGTAAAGTCATCCATAAAAATTTCCATAGAGTCATTAAGCATATCATAAAAGATTCCTATAACTTCTCTTTGGAAGGTTGTTGGTGCGTTACATAGTCCAAATGGGAGAACTCTATAAGCAAAGGTTCCCCAGGGGCTGGTGAAAGTGGTTTTATCTTGATCTTGGGGTGCAATTTTGATATGCTTATACCCACTAAAACCATCTAAAAATGAGAAAAATTTATTCCCTGACAAACTGTCTAACACCTGATCAATGAATGGTAATGGAAAGTGATATTTTTGAGTAGCTTTATTTAAGGCTCTATAATCCACACACACTCTCCATTTCCTGTTTTTCTTAGGAACTATTACCAATGGGGAAACCCATTCACTGTCTGATATAGGATAGATAAACCCTGCATCAAGCAATTTTTGAAGTTCTTCTTTAAGGATTTCTCTTAAATTAGGGTTCATTCATCGTTGAGATTGGCAGATCGGTCGACAATCTTCCTTAATATATATTCGATGAGTACATAATTCGGGAGAGATTCCTTTCATATTTGTATAGTCCCATGCGAATGCTTCTTTATTTTCTAGAAGTAACTTCATTAATTGTTGTGTTTCAACATCTGTCAGGTTAGAGTTTATGTTCAGTGTTTTGCCAGGTTCAATTTCTACTGGTATTCTTTTAGAAGAGATGGTGTTAGATGTTTGAGGTTGGTTTTCACAGTTAAGGTTTTCCTGATTATCTAACTCCAACAGTGAAGCTAGTTGGTTATGAGTTTCTGGAGTCACAGAGGAGGGTTCACAAATAAAATTATTAATTACTTCATCCTCAGTGGCATCTTTAAGGATTAAATCTTGTTCGATAGTCAAGATGGGTTGATTAAGTTGATCATCAAAGTCTACCCATACCGAATTATCATTATTAATCAAGGGTGTAGCATGAGGGTAGAGGGTAAGATGTTTAGTTTTGTAGCCGTTGGAAATTGTCATTGAACCTGATCTACAACTGACAAAAGCGTCTATTGTGGCTAGCCAAGGCCTACCCAAAATTAGAGGGTGGCCCCCCAACTTTGTTTTAGGTTGTAGTACCACAAATTCAGCTAGATAATTCCAGGATTCCACTGATATAATTAGGTCTTCAATGATTCCCTCTGGTTTAATTGTGGATCGGTCAACTATTTCTAGGATAGTTGGGGTGTCTCTGGTTTTATTTTTCAATTGTAACAGTTGTGAGGTTTCCAGAGTCATAATATTGATAGCGGCACCTAAGTCTACCAGGACTCGAGGGATTATCATTTTTCCAATTTGTACTGAGACGGTAGGGTGGCTAGGATCACCATATTTAACTGGGGGGCCTTTACCTGACATTAATGCAGACAAGTCACCCATAACATGGACTGTGAGGGGATCCTTAATTTTTCTACCAGGATTCTTAACACAAATGTCTCGCATTGTCCTGGCATAAATTGGTACATCTTAGAGTGCTTGTAGTAGAGTAATTTTGACATAAAGATTCTGTAATTCCCCTAGAATATTGAAAGCAGGTGACTCAGGTGTTTTAGTCAAGGCTAAATGCTCAGGAAATGGTGGTTTTGTTGTTTCAGCAACATTGTTAGAGGATGATTGTACCTCTTCAGGTACATCATGCTCTTTTGTTTCCTCTTTATCAGAAGAGGTAACATCTGCTATGATAGGTTCTACTATTCTCCCAGATCGTAAATGAATATCATTGCATTGCGCATGGAGAAGAGAAAATGTAGGATGGTTATGAATATCAATGCATAGCACAACTTTATTATTGGGGTTAGGGTTAGGTTGTATAGGTAGCTGGGGTCTCATCATTTGATTGTTTGGTGGAGTACCTGCTGGTAAGAAGAGTGGTTGCAAAAATTGTGATTGAGGTAATTGATTTGGGAAGGGGGGTTTTTGTCCTCTCCAATTTGGATTCCATTGGTTCTGATATGGTTGTTGTTGTTGTGGAGGCCAAGGAGTCCAAATTGATGGATCAACAAAGGGTGGGTTAGTTTGTTGCATGGGTGGGTAATTCATTTGATTTAGATATTGCATTTGATTATAGGGAGGGTAACTCATTTGATTGAAAGAAGGATAATTATTCCAACGATTAGAATATGTAAATGGCATGTTAGGATTCATACCTTGTCCCCGCGGTTGCCATTGTCTTCTTTGTGTCAATAGATAGACAGCTTCAACTTCTTCATCAGTTGGTTGTAATGCTGCCTTAATCCCTGGTAAAGATGGACATTGTTGAGTTTCATGATCTTTATCACAGATGGTGCAGATTGGATTTTTGTCCAATGGACATACACTTCATGGGTGCTTGTCTCTGCATTTAGAAAAAAAGATGGACAGGGCTGCTTCTGCTTCTGCGTGCTTCTTTTGAATCTGCAGGATGTCAATTTGTGAGGCAAAAGAGCTTAACATTTCAGTTTTAAAACCTTCAAGTAAATTACCTATTTTGGCTCTTGCTACTCCCCCACTGGCTGATTTTTGGACTCTTGAAAATGTGGTGTCCCTGCTATTTGATCTATTTCTTGAAGCTCCTCTTGAACATATTTTACATAGGTTAACAATTTCATCGTATGATTCCTTAGATATGTCCCCTTTTCCAAGCATATTCAACATATCTAGACAGTCATCCCTTACTCCTTTTAGTAATATAGTTTTAAGAATGTATTTACTTACATTGGGGTGACTGGATCTTTGTAGATTATACTGTAGCCTTTCTACAAAATCCTCCAGATTTTCATCCTCTTTTTGCATCATCTTAAATAGTTCCTCCCTTTTTTCCCTTGTTCGGCAATAGTCCTAGTATTTATTCAGGAATTTCTATTTCATTTGGTCCCATGTTGTGATTACATGGCCTCCAAGACTCATGAACCATCTTAGTGCATTTCCTTTCAATGTTGCTGGAAATAGCTTTAATTTTTGAGCATTCGAAATGTAATCATAACTTCTGCATAATATATCAAACTCAAAAAGGAATTCATCAAGATCCTCTAAAGACAAACCATGAAAGTTAGGTAGTGTTGAGAGTGGAATGTTATTCATGGGGGCTACCCCTCTAGGAAGATCACCAATAGGAAATCCTAATGTGGAGAAATAGTTTTCATCATTTACCTCTCCTTCGGGACCTGCCTGTTCTTCATGATGCAATTCTTCATTGCACTCACCCATGTTTTCTTTTGTCTGCTCCCGTGCTGCGCTTTCTCTATCCTCAATGTTTCATGTTGGTTTCTTGACTGTCTCAGGACTCCAAAATTATTTCCCCATCTCAAAGTTTGCTTGAAATGAAGGTTGGGATTTCGGTTTCCGAGAGTTTGGTCGTTGAGCAGCAGATTCAGAATTTGATATAATCTTGTCAATATAAGTCTTTCTTCCTCCTCTTCCTCTACCCTTGCAACCTGTAGGGTCAGTGTATTTGGGGTCTCCGCGTCCTCTCATGCAATCTTTGTATCTGAAAAATAATAAGTGCTTTTGAAATCTATAATTACCTTCCCCGAAAACGGCGCCAAAATGTTGGTCACTATAATTGCTTAGTTAACTAAACAATCAAGTGCTACATAAATTGTCAACCCAGGGAAGTCTGTTATTTCAAAGGTAACCACGCACTATATATGCTCAATCTCAAAAGCAACCTAGAGTTGTAGTAAAAACATATTAATCACACTTTGCCTTGAACAAACTGAAGTTCTAACTTAAATTACAGGAAAGCAATCTACCTATTGCAGAGTTCAATGCTTAAAGAAGTAATTATCCAAAGAATCTTGGATTACATTAAGAAAATAACAACCTAGAAAAGAAATCTTTTAAGACACTTCAAAAGGAAAGACCGTCTATTCTGTAACCAGAGAACAGGACCCTATTTCCTAAGAAGGAATCTTCAGCACCTGTTTCTAATTATCAAGATTTCATAAATTCACCAAGCAAGATTGCTAACTAGAATGATTAATAGTTACCCATGCATGAATCATATGAAAACAATGTAACAATTGGTAAAGCAAATTTTTAGCAAGACAGAGTTCAATAAAGTAGTGTTTCAGCAAAATAGAGTTCAGTAAACTAGTGTTTCAGCAAAACATAATTTAATCAAGGCATGAACAGAAATAACACTAACACTCTACAAAGCTAATGGGTGAATCTTGTGAAGAAGGTGGGCCCTCCCTTCTCACAAGATTCCCCTAAAATGAAAGGAACTAGAGGAAAATTCTCGGAACAATCTTTTATTCATCTGTCAATTGTGTTACATTACAATCTGAAGAGAAACACATCCCTCTCCGTAAAATCCTTTCTTAGCTAAAAAAGATGATCTCTAATGATGATTTCCTCTTATTTAAAGAGGAGAATCCCTTCGATACAATTTGATCAATAAATTACAGGTGTACATCTGAGTCCTATTCTTAATCAGATCGAATTTCTAAACTGGAATATGATATCATAGTCTCCCGCAATAGAATGCTATTACAAGTGCTGAGTGAGGTGTTGTTGTTGCGGCTGGAGTAACAACTTCTTTATTTGTATTCTTGTTACTATTGTTGTATGATGTTTCAACATCGCAAATCGTGGGTTGTTTCAGCCACGGGATTTGTGTTCTAACTGTTTCAACAACTTGGTCTCAGGCAACAGTAATGGTTAATGATAGCTCAAGGTGCAGCTATTGTTTCAGCATCGTTGACCATGGACTGTGTGATAGCTTCTTCTGTGTGAGTTGTTGTTTCAGCATCGTTGACCATGGACTGTGTAACAGCTTCTTTTGTGTGAGTTTTTGTTTCAGCATCGTTGACCATAAACTGTGTAACAACTTCTTCTATATGAGTTGTTGTTTCATCATTGTAGACCATGAAGAGTGTAACAGCTTCTTCTTTGTGAGTTGTTGTTTCATCATCGTAGTCCACAGACGGTTTCAACCATAGGGTGTTTCAGCAACAGGCCTCAATTCCAATCTGCAATTTGAACTGTTTCAACACTTATACATTTCTGATCAATGGTTAAGTACGAGAGTAATGTAAAATTATATGCAAAACAAATTAAACATATAGTAAAGAGAAGAGACGTTATATACCTTTGGAAAGATAGGGTAAAGTGATAATATGAGTTTAGATGTGAGTGAAACAAGAGTGTAATGGTGGAAAAAAGTGTGGGTAAAAAGGTACATTGTATGGTCCTAACAGTAAGCTTTGTGCTCTAATAAAGGTAAGAATAGTCAAAATTCCTTAGATCTGGAATCTTTGTGCTCTGTAGAAGTAATATAAGTGAATTTTTTTGTTTCTAGAGCATGGATCTAGGTATGCTTGATAGATTTTGTCCTAGATTAAAAACTAGGGCATTAATAGATGAAAGAAATTTTGATATGAATAGATATGATAAGTATAATGATAGATATGTTATACCTATGCATAGAAAGAATGCTTGGACTAACAAGTGGATGTAGGATCCTAGAAATAAATTTTTGCAGGCTAGCCATTATGATCCTAGCGCGCAGTACAAGAAGAGTTGGGGATCATTGAAGAGAAAGAGAGAATTAACTCTTTGTTACAGTTTCAAAAGACCATGACATCTTGCTAAGGAATTCCCTGGGAGAAAACCTAGTGTTGTGGTGGGAAATCCCTCTACGAACTAGAAAATAGGGTTATCTTATGCATGCATATATGACCAAAAGAAACCTACTTTCTACCTTAATCCCCAGACCTAATCCCCATTTCTTTTCAGAAAATACATGGTTAGACCAACATACCTTGTTACGGATGGTCGATGTCGATCCTTCTTCACGCTTGATTTCTTGTTAGCAGCTCTCCTCCCAAGGCTGACCTGCATACAAAACAAGCAACAAACTACACATGCATTTTACATACAGATTAATGGGTTAGAGATTCAAACATATATTCACTAAAATATGAAGAACTCATATAGTGGGATGGGAAAAGCATTTCTTTATTATAAACTTTAATGAATCAACTTACAATGTCATGACCGACCACTACTCCGTAAACCTGATCCCGGGCTCCTCTTCAAATGTCCTCCAACTTCCTTGCTTTGTATCTCTCTTTGCACAAGGATGGCTAAAGGGTTGGGACAATGGGAATGTGCAATTGGGTAGAGTTTCTTTACTCTTATTCTCCTTCTCCAAATAGGACCCCTAACCCTTCTTTTATAGGCTAGAAGAAGCTAGGTATTTGGGCGAACCCTCAACCATGCATGGCTAGAAGATTCAATTAACTCACCCAAAGTTGTGTGTTCCATCGACAAATTTCCTTTTTTTTTTCTTCTGAAGGTCCACGTGAGTTGTAGTGGGCCAGCTAGCATGGACATTGTAAATCCACGCGAGCTGTAGTGGGTCAACTAGCATGGACTTTTAAAAAGGGATTTTTTAGAAGAGTTGTTCAGTAGTGTTTTGGAAAAGAAGGAATCTGAGATGGCCTGATGCCACGTAAGCATGTATGGTGAAAATTAGGGTTATAATAGATGTCCCCTAATGTGTGGGGTTAGAAGAGAATCTGATGGCCAAAATACATTACCAATCTTTACTGATGTGATGAACAAGTGAGCCCAAGAACCAGGAATCGGGAGGTGTCATCTGCAAAATAACAAATTTCTGACCGAGGCGAGCATACCCATGCTTGGGATAGAATAAATGCATGGCTACCAATCAAATACATTGTATATCCATGTCATATAACTATATAAAGTGTAGCTGCAAATAGTACACAGTGGAGCTACATATCGAAATCAAAAAGATATACATGTAGAGTATCCATCTTTGTAGAAGCTGAGAAGGCCTGATGGCTGGAGATGAGGGCTTCAGAGCTCGAGCAACAACTTCAAAATCTTCAAAACTTGGGTAGGAATGTAATATGAGTGTTTGACTTCACTACCTAGAGGTCTTCAATGGCTGGTCAGTCATGGACTAGAGAATCTTGATGATCAAACTGAAGACTTCATTGATTTCGAACAAAGACTTGATTAGACATTCAGGATAGTTGGGTATGAGGGCAAGAGACAAATTGCAGAGAGGCTGACTCATTCTTGGTAGAAACTTCCCTTGGAAAATAGCATGAAAAATGATGAGACTTAGGGAACATGGCGTTAATCAGAAGCTTATGAAGCAGGAGGCAACGCAAACTATCCATATGTTTGGAAGAATAACCAAACGGAGGAGAACACAACTCTATGTAGTGAGAACAACTTCCTAAGGTCATATTACATCCCATAGTTTGACGAACAAATGAACAGATGTGCTTTATCCAAGGGCGACTCATTATGCTTCCAATGAAGAAAACACTTTTCCCTTCCTCTTTTTGGGGTATATTTGATTTTTTGTGTCCTTTTCAATAATTTTGGAAAAAAGAATAAAGGAATGTTACATTACAATGGAGGAACAAGTGTTACAAACATACAAGTTCAAGGTGCAAGGACAAGACTGATGTTTAGAATAATGATACTTGGGAAAAATCCTCCGGGGGGCAAGGGTGTTAAGACGTAGAAGAAAAGTGCTACAAGGCTAGCGTATAAGGTATGCAAACACGGTTAAAAAAACACACAATGGTAACGTCCTTCAATGTAAGTTTAATGAGCCCGGAGAAGGTAATCTTGGTGAATTTTCATATTTAGGGAGTCTGAAAAAACATAAGGAGACTCCATTGGGGTACCTTTTCCAAACATAATCTAGTCGGTTTGAAAAAAGGGGTAAACTAGCACTGACAAGACATCTATTCAAAACCATTTTAATGAGTGTGATAAGGACAAGATCACTCGGACATTTTTTCATTTTTAAGGAGTCTGAAAAAAGCTTAACTATGGACTCCATCATGAATGTTCTTCTTGACCATTTTAATGAGTGTGAGATAATAAGGTCACTCGACGATCTTTTTAATTTTAGGGAGTCTGAAAAGAGCTTAACTATGAACTCTGAGGGGGCTACTTTTTCGTAAGTTTAGTCCCTCACACCGAAAAAAGGGGTAAAATTATACCTGAGGGTACTCTTCTAGAGAACTGAAGTTCCATAGAGTATACCTTTGTTCGTACAGTTGACCATCCAGACCGAAAAAGGGGTAAACTACCTTCGGATAGACGTGACTTCAAATTTCAATTTAACAAGCTTGAAAGGCCACAAGATCACTTGGCAATCTTTTCATGTTTAGAGGGTCTGAAAAGGGTTTAAACGAAGACCTGTAGAGGTTACTTTTCTCAGATAATCTGGACAAGATTGAAAAGCATAAATGCAGTCTCGTCAGATGTTTCTTTCAAATCCCAAAGCGATCTTGAAAAACAACAAAGCTAGCACATGATCGACTCTTTGTGGGTCGATGCTGGGCATCTCCTCGAGGGAGCAGTATGCTCTGACGAAAACATTTTCTATGATGCCAGGGATTCTAGAGATATTGATAAGTATTGTTTCAGCAATGGTTTCTATATTACCCTCAGCATAGATCTCGTGTGTAGATAAGGGATTAATAGGACAATACCTACCTCCAGTCATAGTCAAGGTGAATTTTTCGGCCTCGATTATGCTTAACTCTGGGAGGAAGTATGATCTGTGATCAATATCATCCCAAGGTTTGTCCAGACTAGTCATTTCTTCAATTACTACTTCATCAGAGGGCAATACTAAGTCTAATGAATCGGTGTTAGCGAGAGAACCTTGAGCCCAAATAGGATCTATAAGTGTATCTATCTCTTGTGCAGGAGTTGGATATGGGTTGGCTAAAGATTGTTGGACTAAAGAGTACGCTACTTTAGTTGCAGACAAGGGCATGGGCATGCCTGAATTTCCTGTCTCCTCCATCGTGGCCAATGGGGAAGTAAGTTTCCATGGATTTTCGAAGTAAGTCGTGCGGAATGATAAAAATTGAAAAATCTCAACCTTATGGTGATTGGATATAAACTTGATATCTCCTTGAGGGGGCGGGTAGTAGAAAGTACCCATCAAATATGGGCACAAACCAACCCCTATGTTGACCACGCCTGGTTGAGGATTATCAATCATCGGGACCGTGGATTCCCCCAATGAAGGGTCAGGTCTAGAGAAAGACAATTGCGCGATAGTCACTATTCGTCCCACGTGTGGAAACAACAAGACCTAGAAAATTGTAGCAACCATAGCTTGCATGGCATAAGTCCAACTCCTTCCTAACACAAGGTTATAATCAAGGGGTGCATCGAATACCTCTACCTCGACACAAATGGTCTTCCCTCCTAATTGCACAGGGAAAGAGGGAATGATTCCATGTGGTCAAAATGAATGACTGTCGAAAGCAGTGAGGAGAGTAGGTGACAGAGACAAAACGGGTTGGCCAACAGCCTTCCAACATGCCAATGAAATAACGCATGTCGAGTCTCCCTCATTAACCATCGTGCGGAATATATTTCGAGTAAAATTTTTCGTGGGATAAGCCACTACTATCTGGAACACTACATGGTATGGTAGATGAGGTTTTAGGTTGGTTGTATCCAGCATGATTGTACCCGGATTACAAATCTTGATAGATCCTAAAGAGGTTAACAAGGCTTTCCTCTGGGAAGGGAATATTTGAAGGACCTCCAAAGCAGACATCACACAAGGGCTTTGTGATAAATATTCAACCATAGAATAGTTCTGAGAGGCCCTTGCATTTGGGTTGTGAGAATCTTTTTTGAATGTGCCTTTTGGTATGCGTGTCATTGTTTCGCCCAACGTCTTCTCAATCTGTAGAGGAAGAGATGGGAGTTCGGCTTCTTTTCCCTTCTCAAAAGTTCTTGGTTTACTATAGTCATGTGCTCTAGTCGATATAAAAGCATCACCTTTCACAATATATACATTCTCGGATGCAGGGTTGTTCGAAGACGTAGAGGGTCGTTGGCTACCCCCTTTCGTGCTTGCAGAGGCTTGGGTTAGATTTTTCCCATGTTGAAATGGATTGGTTAACACAGCAGGCTATTGCTGCATCACAAACTTTTGGGCCTATGCAAGCTGGGGACAAAGGTGGGTCAGGTGGTCCTCCATTCACAGGTTGCATGGATACCTCGCCTTTCATTTCTCAGTATTTCCCCCGCCAGCATTATAGGTGGGTTTCTTATCCCCCTTACCCTTCTTTCGTTGTTTTTTCTTTCCTTCAGGCTGTTGGGTGGCCTCTAGATTAGTCGATTTCACTGTGTGTACATCCAACATTTTGGTAGGGGGAGTAGACAAAGCAATAGTTTGGTTGTCCGTTGTGTGTTGTATAGACAATTGTTGCAACTGATTCGTTAGTTGCTCAACAAGATTTGTTTATGCTGAACCAGAAATACCATCGGCATGTGGTCCAACTCTCTATCTGGTTTTATCAAGTATTGAGCGTGGTGCATATGGAAATATCTTGTATAATAAACTAGACTAAGAATAAATTAACTCAAGTTGTTGAGCTCTCATGATGGCCTCTTCTTCGGAAAATACTCTCGACGTCGTGACATATTTGGACAACTGTGGGACCAAAGACTTAAGGAACCACTTGAGCAGGAATGTTGGTGTGACTAGTACCTTAATTAAACTCTTTTGGTGTCTCCATTCTCAGATGTGATCGAATATATGGTCCACTTTTGTTTGTGAGAAATTGGCCAGAAATTTGGTGCCAGCGTTGTATCTCACAAGTAATTGAAAATGGTTTAGGAAATCCATCGCCAGTTCACCGAAGGAAGAGTATCTTGAGCGATCGAGCTCAATGTACCATTTCGTAGCACTCCTAAAGAGATTATGTTGAAACAATAGAAACTGTACGGAGTCGTCTTTAAACGAGTTAGATGAACACCAAAGATGAAAGGTAGTCACATGATCTCATGGATCTTTGTTAGGCTTGGCTTCAAACTTTGAGATGTCTGAAGGCAACTTCATCAGCATAGGAGGCCAATGCAGATCGTGACAGATAGGGTCATTCAACAACCTTTTCAAGTCTGTAAAATGCAAGGTTGATAGGAAGGGTAGTTTGGGTTGTTGGTGATAACCTGGGAAAAAGAGGCCTAGAGTTTGACTGGCACCAGGTTACCAGGAAAAGTTCAGCTGCTGGCCCAGGTTCTGGTAAAAACCATGGCCATGTCTAACATATGGATTTTTTGTGTGAGGAGACATCATCAGTTGATTTCCAAAATAGGACATAGATGGTTGGGCATTGTTGTTGGGAAATAATACCCTACGGACTAGCAAACTAGGGTCTGATTTGCATGCAGATTTTGACCTTAAAGAAATGACCTTTTAACCTACCACCCAAAACTTAAACCCCTCTTTTGAGACACATGCATGGAAAGGAACTACCAACCTTTTTACTGATGTTTGGTGTAGATCCTTCGTTGTGCTTTGCCTGCTTCCTTGTGTTGCTCCTTCCAAAGTTAACCTGCAAGCAAGACAAAACACTACGCATGCATGCTATTTTTCTACTTGAGGGTTAGAGATTAAGCATAAATTACACAAATCATAGATAACTCATGCATTGGGATGAGAAAAATATTCTTTTATTATTTTCAAAATGAATCAACTTACAATCAAATTCGAGACCGGCCACCGTTCCTTGATCCTGATCCTGGGCTCCTCCTCTTCTTTGTCCTCCAACTGCTTTGCGTTAATTCTCCTTAGGCTTGAGGAAAGGCTAAAGGGTTGGGACAAATGGATTTGGCAAATGGGTAGAGTTTATTCGCTATATTTTTCCTCCTCCAAATAGTACCCCTACCCCTTCTTTTATACGCTAGAAGGAGCTAGGGTTTTGGACGAACTCTCGGCCATGCATGGCTGGGAGTTTCAGTTAACTGACCCATAGTTGTTTGTCCCGTCGGAAACTTTTCATTTTTTGTGATTATGAAGGTAAACGTGGCCTGTAGTGGGCCTGCTATCATTTTCTTTTGGATACACGTGGGCTGTAGTGGGCCATCTAGCGTGTACTTTTTAAAAATGGAGTTTTTAGAAGAGTTGTTCAGTAATTTTTTGGCAAAGAAGGGATATGAGTTTGCTTGATTCCAGGTAATAATGTGTGGTGCAATTTAGGGTTATAACAGATGCCCCCTAATGTGTGAGGTCATAATATCATCTGATGGCCGAAATACATTACCAATCTTTTACCAATCTGTACTGATATGCTGAATGAGTGAGCCCAAGAATCAGGAACCAGGAGGTGTTGTCTACAAAACAACAAATGTCTCACCGAGGCGGGCATACCCATGCTTGGGATAAACTAGAACCATGGCTACCAATCAAATACATTGTAGATCCATGTCAAATAACTATAAAGAGTAGCCGTGAATGATACACAGCGGAGCTACATCTCGAAATCAAAAAGATATACATATAAAGTATTCATCTCCCAGAAGATGATTCGACCTGATGGCTGTACTTCAGATCTCGAGCAACAACTTCAAAATCTTCTAAACTCGGGTAGGAGTGTAATATGAGTGTACGACTGCACTACACAGAGGTCTTCGACAACTCGTCGGTTATGAACTTGATAATCTTGATGATCGGACTGAAGGCTTCAATTATTTCGAACAAAGACTTGATTGGATGTTCAGGATGGCCAGGTATGCGGACAAGAGACATATTGCAGAGGGGCCGACTCAGGATCAGTGAAAATCTTCCCTTGGATAATAGCATGACAAGTGATAAGACTCAGGAAGCATATCTGTTAATCATAAGTCTACGAAGCAGGAGGCAACGCAAACTCTCCATATGTTTGGAAGAGTAACCAAACGATGGAGGAGACAACTCTATCTAGCGAGCAAAGCTTCATAAGGTCGTACTACATCCCATAGTCTGATGAATCAAATGGACAGATGTGCTTTATCCAAGGGTGACTCATTATGCTGCCAATAAAGAAAATACTTTTCCCATCCTCTTTTTGGGGTATATTTGATTTTTTTGTCCTTTTTGATAGTTTTTGGAAAAGAATAAAGGAATATTACGTTACAATGGAGGAAAGAGTACTGCAAACATACAAGCTCTAGGCACAAGGACAAGACTGATGTTCTAGGGAAATGATACTTGGGAAAAATCCTCCAGTGGCCAAAGGTGTTAAGATGCAGAAGAAAACTGTTACAAGGCTGATGAGTAAGGTATGCAAATGCGGTTGATAGAACAAACAATGGTAACATCCTTCGATGTAAGTTTAACGAGCCCAGAGAAGGTAAGCTCGATGGTTTTTCATATTTAGAGAGTCTGAAAAAGCATAAAAGGAAACTCCATTGGGGTACATTTTTCGATAATAGTCTAGTCGGTTCGAAAAAGGGATAAACTAGCACCGATTAGACGTCAATTCAAAACCATTTTAACGAGTGTGAAAAGGACAAGATCACTCAGCTATTTTTTCACTTTTAAGGAGTCTGAAAAAAGATTAACTATGGACTCTGTCAGGACTGTTCTTCTGGACCATTTTAACGAGTGTGAAAGAATAAGGTCACTCGACGATCTTTTCAATTTTAGGGAGTCTGAAAAGAGCTTAACTATGGACTCCGGGGGGGGGTTCTCTTTCGTAAATTTAGTCCCTCAGGCCTGAAAAAGGAATAAAATTATACCCGAGGATACTCTTCTAAAGAATGGGAATTCAATAGTGTTCCTTTGTTCATATAGTTGACCGTCCGGACCGAAAAAGGGGTAAACTACCATCGGACAGACGTGACTTCAAATTTCAGTTTAACGAGCGTGAAAGGTCACAAGATCGCTCGGCAATCTTTTCATGTTTAGAGGGTCTGAAAAGGGCTTAAAAGGAGACCCGTTTAAGGAATGTTCTTCTGGACCAATTTAACGAGTGTGAAGAAACAAGGTCACTCGACAATCTTTTCATCGTTAAGGAGTCTGAAAAGGGATTAAAGAAGACTCCATAATAGTTACTTTTCTCAGTTAATCTGGATGAGATCAAAAAGCATAAATGCAGTCTCTCCGGATGTTGCTTTTGGATCTCAAAGTGAGCTTGAAAAACAACAAAGTTATCTCATGATCGACACTTTGTGGGTCAATGACTGGCATCTCCTCGGGGGAGCTATATGCTCCGACGAAAACATTGTCTATGATGCCAGGGGTTCTAGAGATATTGATAGATATCAGTTCAAAAATTCTTTCCATATTACCCTCAGTATAGATCTTGTGTGTAGCTAAGGGATTAGTATGAAAAGACCTATCTCCAGTCATAGTCACGGTGAATTCTCCTGCTTTGATTCAGTTTAACTTTGGGAGGAAATACAATCTGTGATGAAGATATTCCCAAGGTTTTTCCGGACTAGTCATTGCTTCGATTACTGCTTCGTCAGAGGGCAAGACTAAGTCTAAAAAATCGATGGTATCAAGAGAACCCTGAGCCCAAATAGGCTCTGGAAGTGGATCCAACTCTTATGTGGGAATCGGATCAGGATTAGCTGAAGCTTGCTGGACTAAAGAGTACGCTACTTCAGCAGCCGACAAGGGCATGGACATGCTGGAGTGACTTGTCTCATCCATCGTGGCTGATGGGGAAGGAAGAATCCACAGATCGTCAAAGTAAGTTGTGCAGAATGATGAAACGTGAAAAATCTCAACCTTGTGGTGATTCGATATAAACTTGACATCGTTATGAGGAGGTGGGTAATCAAAGGTACCCATCAGGGATGGGCACAAACCAACTCCTATGTTAACG
This sequence comes from Picea engelmannii, assembly GCA_009831015.1. Taxonomy (NCBI): domain Eukaryota; kingdom Viridiplantae; phylum Streptophyta; class Pinopsida; order Pinales; family Pinaceae; genus Picea; species Picea engelmannii. The sequence continues at coordinate 127,842 of ML786839.1, forward strand.
ACACCAGGCTGAGGATTATTAATCATGGGAACCGTGGATGCCCCCAAAGCTGGGTCAGGTCTAGAGAAGGACAATTGATCAATGGTCACTATCGGACCCTCGTGTGGAAACAAAAAGACTCAAAAAACTGTAGCGACCACAGCTTGCATAGCATAAGTCCAAATCCAACCTAACAAGAGGTTATAGTCGAGGGGAGCATCGACTACCTCTACTTCAATGCACATGGGCTTCCCGCCTAACTGCATAGGGAAGGAAGGAACGATTCCATGTGGTCGGAAAGAACAGTCGTCAAACGTAGTGAGGAGAGTAGGTGATGGAGACAAAGCGGGCTTACCAATGGCTTTCCAACATGCTAACAACATAACGCAAGTCAAAGTGCCCTTGTTGACCACCGTGCACAAGATATTCCATGGAAAAGTTTTCGTGGGATGACCCACTACTATCTGAAACGCGACGTGGTAAGACATACGAGGTTTCAAGTCGGTCATATCTAACATGATGGTACCCAGGTTACAAGTCTCTATAGAGCCTAAATCAGTCAACAAGGCTTTCCTCTGAGCCGGGCAACTTTAGAGGACCTCCAAAGTGGACATTGCACAAGGGGTTTGTGATAAATATTCCACCATAGAGTAATTCTGGGCGGCCCTTGCGTTTGGGTTATGAGATGCTTTCTTAAATGCACCCTTTGGAATGTGTGTCATTGTTTCACCCAATGTCTTCTTGATCTGTAGAGGAAGAGATGGGATCTCGACTTCTTTACCCTTCTCCGAGGTGCTTGGTTTACTATATTCGTGTGCTCTAGTCGTTATTAAATCATCACCCCTAACCATATATATGTTCACAGATGAGGAGTTGTTTGGAGGAGGGTAGGTTTCTTGGCTACCCCCTTCAGCACTTATAGAGGATTTAGTTAAATTTTGCCCATGTTGAAAGGGATTAGTCAACACGGCTTGTTGTTGCTGTGTGACAAAATTTTGGGCCTCTACAAGTCGAGGACATAGATGGGTCGGGTGGTCTTCCACACACAATTTGCATGGATACCTCGCCTTCTATTTTTTCATGGTTCCCTCGCCAGCATTATCAGTGGGTTTTTTCTCCCCCTTACCCTTCTTTTATTTTTTTTTCTTCTCTTCAGGTTATTGGGTGGCCTTTGGGTTAGTCGTCTGCATGGAGTGTACTTCCGATGTTTGGGTAGGAGGAGCAGCCAAAGCAGTAGTCTGGCTGGCCACTGAGTGTTGTATAGATAACCGTTGCAATTGTTTTGTCAATTGGTCAGCGGGCTTGGTTTGTGCCGAACCAACGATACCGTGGGCATTTGGTTTGAATCTCTGTCTAGTTTTATCCAATATCGATCGTGGTGCATCTGGCAGGATGTTGTATAATAAACCAGACTGAGAATATATGAGCTCAAACTGTTGAGCCCTCATGATGGCATCTTCCTCGGAGAAAACCCCAGAAGTTGCAATGTCTTTGGACAATTGTGGGACTAAATACTTAAGGAACCACTCAAGGAGGAATGTCGGTGGGACTGGTACTTTGATTAGACTCTTTTGGTGTCTCCACTCTCGGATATGATCAGAGATATGGTCCATTGTCATCTGTTTGAAATTGGCAAGAAGCTCTATGCTAGCTTCATATCTCACATGTAACTGGAAATGGTTAAGGAAGGCCATCGCCAGTTCGCCAAAAGAAGAATATCTTGAGCGATCAAGCTCGATGTACCATTTCGCGGCACTCCCAATGAGAGTGCATTGAAACAATTGCAACTGGACGGAGTCATCTTTCAATGAGATAGATGAACACCAAAGATGGAAGGTAGTCACGTGATCACCTGGATCTTCGTTAGGCTTGGCCTCGAACTTTGGAATGTTCGAAGGAAACCTTGTTGGCATAGGAGGCCAATGTGGATCATGAAAAATGAGATCATTTAACAACCTTGTAAAATATGGCAAGTGTAATGTTGCCAGGAATGGGAGTTTGGGTTGCTGCTGATAGCCTGGGAAAAAGGGTCCTGGAGTTTGACTGGCACCAGGTTGCCAAGAAAATTTTGGCTGCTGGCCCGGATTCTGGTAGAAACCATGGCCCCAACCAGCGTAAGGGTTTTGCATCTGTGAAGCCATCATTGGCTGATTCCCTATAAAGGACATAGGATGTTGGGCATTCATCGTGTTTGACGGACTTTGGGAAGGATTACCCCATGTCGGTCTTGATGGGAGAGGCATAGAAGTCTGTCCAGGGTTCCATTGACTGTGGAAAGAATTACCCCAGAATGACATTCCAGAGGAAGGAACGAATCCTTGTCCTGAGTTCCAAGGTCCTACTATATGTGCCCCCGGCACAGGAATAGTACCTTGTGCCAGAGTAGACTTTCCAAAGATGGGAGTGCCCCTAGATGGGAAAGAAGTGGATGCGAACGTGTTGTTACCAAACGTCCAGTTCCAAACAAGCGGTGACGAACCTAGCGGCAAAGTTTGCATAGGTGTTCCTTGACTCCCGGCTCCAAACGAACTCGTGTGTGCAGGTTACCCGACAGACTGTTGATGCAGACCACCAAGCGAAGGGGACGAAGGAGAGATATGACCTCCAGCATAAGTAAAAGCATTAAAAGGGACAGGAATTCCCCCAAGTTGACCTTGCAGAGGAGCGTTAGATCTCCCTGCCCCTAAACCCAAAGTCTGTAAAGTGGAGTAAGTGAGTGCAGGACTTGTACCTGAACTAGGCATACCGTATGAGAATGGAGGGCCTGTCGCACTAGGTGTGAAGGGAGGTGTGTTTGTTGTGATAGATGGGGTCAGTCCACTATGCGACGTAGTTGTGGCTGAGACCGTAGTGGCTTGGACCGACGACGACAAGTTAGGAGATGCTTCTCCTATGGTAGCAACGGTGGTGGGAATGGAATAATTCCCAGAGGAAGTAACAGTGTTTGGTTCCATAACTGTGTGAGGCACTGACAGGCATTCGTAAAACTGGATGGGTGCAATGATCGATGGCCAAGTATCAGTGGTTGGGGTTTCAACTGAGCGAAGATTGGTGATTGATTCCTTCGGGAGTTGTTCGGGCACAATGGCTTGTAACCTGGTTGCTTCGAAATACCCTTGTTGGTCTAGCTTCCACCTTAATGGTGGCGGGGGTGGCTCCAGTATAACTGGTGGCAGGCCCAAGAGCCTTTTTAACCGGCGGAGCTCGAGATCCTCCACTTTGTGAGAAGATCCAAGACATGCTAAGGTATTCTACATGATCAAACAGTAACACACACTAAAAACGAAGCCCCTAAGAGATAAGACAAGCAATCACTAGCTATTTGGAAGAACAGTTACAACAACCAACACTAGAGAAACTTACCAGTGCAAGTGAAACTCAAAAATAGAAGCACCCTCTGGGTATACTCTGCAAAGCGTGGCCTGATGTCTGTCCTAGGTACCGCGATATACCCCCGCAGTCACCTGTGTATATCCCTAAAAATATTGGCAACTAGTTTTCCAGCACACGAACAGTCACCAGGTGGGTACAGTCGATAGTAGGGTAGACCACAATGAGCAAGGTATCAAGCCCGAAACCTGTCCAGGGTATCGAGAGCAAATGGTCCAAAAGACAACTAAGGACCTCGAACGGATTCAAGATCCACGAAGCCCCATGGAAAATGAAATCGAAGGAATCCCAAGACAAATCCTCGATATGTGTTCTCCACTACGCTTGGTCCGGCTTTGGAGGGGTTATCTCCGCTACCTTTCCTCACGCGACCTCGTGTTTATCCCCTGTGTTAGAGGGGGGTCCCAGATAACTTCCACGTAACTGGACTTCTACACTCCCTATCACAGACTCCAATGTTTGGTTTTGAGTGGCCTTGGAGAGTTTCCTCTCCAACCTATTCCAAGGCCCTAGTCCTAAGCAAGTGTATGAACCCTACAAACAAAAGGTCTAATAGATTTTAAATTAGCGTTTCTTTTATGGGATTTTTTACGTCACAAGGTATGAAAGTGAAACTGATGGTGTGTAAAGACTCAAAGCAAAAAATGAATGAAAAATGATGGAAACAAAAACTTTTACTGAATGCAAAAACAACAACTTTTCAAAAAGAAAGACTTCTTTTTCTTTTCAATTTTGCTAAGATTTCATGTAGCAAACATAAAGGAATTTTCACTCAACTATGAGCTACTTATGCTCTAAATTCACTGCCAAAACTTATGAAAAAAAAGACTTCTCCCTAGCTATTGATGCAACACACAAGCTTCAAACAAAGAAGAAAATGAAAAAGCGATATATATATATATATATATATATATATATTATTTAAGTGCTAAATGACTGTGCAACCCTAACATACTGACTGTGCAACCCTAGACTTAAATCCATGAGGGGAACACTTCTCACCACAGGAAGGGATGACTGCCCCACCCTGACTGAAAAGCAACCTTTCAAGCCTGCTACTGTCACTGAAATAGCACGCGTTCAAACACATGCTGACCTACAACAGCACGTGGCTACCCGCGGGTTGCACTTGCACAGGCCGCGTGTATGTATAAACTCTAAGACAAAACTAAACACAGGAAGCCCAGACCTGGAAGAGGCCTCTGGTATTGATAACCAGGGTCTCCTGAAGGCTTGGATGCTTCTTCTTAACAGAAAAGAAAAATAACTGCAAGAAATAACCAAATGCAATAAAGCAAACTGAGACAAGACTGTGAAACAACAAGACTCAGACAGGATCTAGAAAGCCCCCTGAGAATGTATAATTCTGACAGGGAAGAGGAGGACCGCATCTCAAGCTCTCTGACTCCTACACGCTACTGAAACTTCTACATCAGGCATTCAAACGCGGGCTATAGAAGGTTAGGGCACAGGTTACACACGTGCAGGCCTTCTGCAGGCCACGTGTACCTCTATGTGTCCTGATAATTATCGTCAAGCAACAGTCAAGGAAAAACTGGTATAAAGAACCAAGTTCCCTGCTAGTTCTGACATAACAGAAAACAGACAAATAAATAAATAGAAAATCTAATCCTTTAAACTACCCAAAAACCTCAACTAAATCCGGAAACCCTAAGAGTATCTTCCCCAGTGGAGTCGCCAATTCTGTTGTTGGGAAATAATACCCTACGAACTAGCAAACTAGGGTCTGATTTGCATGCAGATTTTGACCTTAAAGAAATAACCTTTTAACCTACCACCCAAAACTTAAACCCCTCTTTCGAGACACATGCGTGGAAAGGAACTACCAACCTTTTTACTGATGTTTGGTGTAGATCCTCCATTATTCTTTGCCTGCTTCCTTGCACTGCTCCTTCCAAAGTTAACCTTCAATCAAGACAAAACACTATGCATGCATGCTATTTTTCTACTTGAGGGTTAGAGATTAAGCATAAATTACACAAATCATAGATAACTCATGCATTGGGATGGGAAAAGTATTCTTTTATTATTTTCAAAATGAATCAACTTACAATCAAAGTCGAGACCAGCCACCACTCCTTGATCCTGATCCTGGGCTCCTCCTCTTCTTTTTCCTCCAACTGCTTTGCGTTAATTCTCCTTAGGCTTGAGGAAAGGCTAAAGGGTTGGGACAAATGGATTTGGAAAATGGGCAGAGTTTCTTCGCTATATTTTTCCTCCTCCAAATAGAACCCCTATCCCTTCTTTTATAGGCTAGAAGGAGCTAGGGTTTTGGATGAACTCTCGGCCATGCATGGTCGAGAGTTTCAGTTAACTGACCCATAGCTTTTTGTCCCATCGGCAACTTTCCATTTTTTGTGATTCTGAAGGTAAACGCGGGTTGTAGTGGGCCTGCTAGCGTTTTCTTTTGGATACACGTGGGCTGTAGTGGGCCAGCTAGCGTGTACTTTTTAAAACTAGAGTTTTTAGAAGAGTTGTTCAGTAGTTTTTTGGCAAAGAAGGGATATGAGTTGGCCTGATGCCAGGTAAGCATGTGTGGTGCAATTTAGGGTTATAACAGGCATGCATTACATTCAAAGGACTTTGGGAAGGGTTTCCCCATGTCGATCCCATGGGGATAGGCATAGTGCTTTGTCTGGGGTTCCATTGATTGTGAAAATAATTACCCCAGATCAACATTCCAGATGAGGGGACTAATCCCTGCCAAGAATTCCAAGGCCCTGATGCAGAAGAAGTTCTTGGGTGTGCCCCCTGTGCAGGAATAGTACCCTGCATAGGAATAGGTTGTCTGAAACTGGTGTTGCCCCCAGTTGGGAAAGTATCTGATGAGAAGACGTTGTTACCAAACACATCGAACAAAGAAAATGGTTTCAAACATACTGACATATTATGCAAAGGTGGTCCTTGACACCCCGCTCCAA
>ML786839.1:134232-150919 GCA_009831015.1 Picea engelmannii
ATAAGGGAAAGCATTAAAAGGAGTAGGAGTGCCCCTCATGTGTCCTTGTAGAGGAGCATTAGAGCTCCCTTCCCCCAAACCTAAAGTCTGTGAAGTGGAGTAGGAAAGTACAGGACTTGTACCTTAACTAGGCATCCCGTATGAGAATGGAGGGCCTGTTGCACTTGGTGTGAAAGGGGTTGTGTCCGCTACCAGAGATAGGATCAGACCACTTTGCGATGTGAAGGTGGTCGAGACCATGGTGGCTCAGACTGGTGACGGTGGGTTAGGAGGTGGAAACTCTCCTATAGTGACAACCGTAGTGGGAATTAAAGAATTCCCAGAAGGAGTAACAACATTTGTTTCCATGCTGTGTGCGACACTATCTAGCACTCGTAAGGATGAATCAGTATGATGGTGGGTGTCGAAAGATAAGTGGTGGAGGTTTCAACCAGACTAAAATCTTTCGCTCCAATATATAAAATGGTCGACTCCTCTGGATTTTGGTGAGGCACAATTTCTTGTGACTCAGTCACTTCAAAAGACCCTTGTTGGTCTAGCTTTTTCCTTAGTGGTGGCGAGGGTGGCTCAAGTGTAACCGGTGACAGGCCAAGAAGCCTTCATGACTGGTGGAGCTCATGATCCTCCACTGTGTGAGAATATCAAAGACACACTAGAGTATTCTAACCGTTCAAAAACAACACACACTAAAAAAGTCCCTATAAGATAAGACAGGAAAACACTAATTTAATTGGAAGAACAGTTACAACAACCAACACTAGAGCAACTTACGGGTGCAAGTGCAACTTGAAAATGAAATCACCCTCCAGGTATAATCTACAAAGTGTGGCTCAATGTATGTCCTAGGTAACATGGTATACCCCCATATTCACCTGTGTATGTCCCTAATAAAGATAGGCAATTAGGTTGTCAGTGCGCGAACAGTCACCAGACGGGTACAGTCGAAAGTCGGGTAGACCACAATGAGCAGGGTATTGAGATGGAAACCTGTCAAGGGTATCAAAATCAAGTGGTATAGAAGACAACTAAGGGCCTCAAAAGGATTTGAGACCCACGAAGCCCCATGGAAAATGCAATCGATGGAATCCCAAAACAAGCCCTCTATATGTGTTCTCCACTACGATTGGTCCAGCTTTGGAGGGGTTATCTCTTATTTACCTTTCCGCATGCAACCTCGTGTTTATCCCCTGTGTTAGAGGGGGTCTCAAATAACTTTCAACTTTCACAATACTGGACTTGGACACTCTCTAACTCAGACTCCAATGTTTGATTTTAATGGCCTTGAAGAGTTTCCTCTCCAACCTAATCCAAGGCCCTAATCCTGAACTAGTTGGTTAACCCTACAAACATAAAAGTCTAATAAATTTTAGATTTATCATTAATTTTATGGCTTGTATTATGTCAAGGGGTATGAAAGTGAAACTAATTATGTTTGAAAGATGAAAGTAAAAAATGAACAGAAAGCTGGAAACAAAAAATTTCACTTAACGCAAATTTTCAATAACTTTTCAAATTTTTTTTATTTTTTATTTTCCTAAGATATTTTGAATCAACAAACATAAATAAGGATTTCACTCAACTACGAGCTACTTATGATCTAAGTAAACTATCAAGAACTTAAGAAAACATAGATTTTTCCCTGGCTACTAATGCAAAACCACACTTTTCAACCAAACAAGAAAATGAAAGAGATTTATTTTTTTTATTTGAATACTGATAAAGCAAAAAGGAAAAATACCAACAAGTCAAAAACTAAGAAAAAACTTCTGGTCTAATTCCAGATCACAAATAATCACTTCAAGAAATCACACACTAGCAACTTAAAAAAGGACTCTCACACTTGTCTAAAAACCCTAAAGAAATTTTTTAATGAATACTTTTAAATGAAAAAAGCAAGCTAAGGCTAAGATCAACCCTAAGATATTGACTTCTAGGATAGAGATTCAAAAAACTGAGAGGTATAACTCTTGTCAAGGGAAATGATGACTTCCTTACCCTCCTTACCCTCAACAAAAACTATCCTGCACAAGCACACTACTGACAATCCAACAGCACACCACTGACAATCCAACAGCAAGCATGTGCACGTGAGCTGTGTAGAGCCAGAGGGCGTGTACAGATGTGTTGGCCTTATACAAGCCGTGTGTATCTCTAAAACTATGAAACAACTAAAAATAGACAATCCAAACTAGGAAGAGACCATTGATATTGAGAACCAAGATCTCTTGAAGGCTTAGACACTCTCTTTAACAGGAAAAAAAGAAAACAATGTAAGGAAAAAATTTGTAAAACAAACAAATCTGAGATGAGACTGCAAATAACCAAGACTTAGAAAGAGTTCCAAAAAACCCCCTGAGAATGACTAATTCTGACAGGGAAGAGGATGATTGCCTCAAAACTTTTCTGGAATCTACACGCTACTGCTACTTCTTCAGCTAGCATTTACATGCGAGTTGTAAGAAAGTAAGGGGTAGGTACACGCATGCAGACCTTATGTAGGCCACATGTACCTCTGTGGGTCTCGAAAAAACACAGTCAAGAAAATAACAGAGATAGATGGTATGGAAGACTAGACTCTCTGTTAGCTCAGACTTTGCAGAAACTTAAAAAAATAGGAAAGAAAACCAGTCTTTTAAAACTACCCAAAAATATTCCCAGGAACCCTAGAGACTTCCCCAGTATGGTCGCCGATTCTTTTGTGGTGGGAAATCCCTCTACGGACTACAAAATAGGGTTATATTATGCATGCAAATATGACCAAAAGAAACCTACTTTCTACCTTCATCCCCAGACCTAATCCCCCTTTCTTTTCAACAAAAACATGGTTAGACCAACATACCTTGTTCCAGATGGTCGATGTCGATCCTTCTTCACACTTGATCACTTGTTAGCAAACATCCTCCCAACGCTGACCTACATACAAAACAAGCAACAAACTACACATGCATTTTACGTATAGATTAATGGGTTAGAGATTCAAACATATATTCGCTAAACTATGGAGAACTCATATAGTGGGATGGGAAAAGCATTTCTTTATTATAAACTTTAATTAATCAACTTAAAATGTTGAGAATGGTCACTGCTCCGCGAACCTGATCCCGGGCTCCTCTTCAAATGTCCTCCAACTTATTTTCTTTGTATCTCTCTTTGCACAAGGATGGCTAAAGGGTGGGACAATGGGAATGTGAAATTGGCTAGAGTTTCTTTACTCTTATTCTCCTCCTCCAAATAGGACCCCTAAACCTTCTTTTATAGGCTAGAATAAGCTAGGTATTTGAGCGAACCCTCAGACATGTATGACCGAAAGATTCAGTTAACTCACCCAAAGTTGTGTGTTCCATCGAAAAATTTCCTTTTTTCATGATTCTGAAGGTCCACGTGGGTTGTAGTGGGCCAGCTAGCATGGACACTATAGATCCACGCGGGTTGTAGTGGGTCAGCTAGCGTGGAATTTTAAAATTGGATTTTTTAGAAGAGTTGTTTAGTAGTGTTTTGGCAAAGAAGGAATCTGAGATGGTCCAATGCCAGGTAAGCATGTATGGTGAAAATTAGGGTTATAACACCTATTTGTCTCTGTTGCAAATATTTGGACCATGATGTATTGGATTTCCCTAGAATGATCACTAATTTGGAAAGGATGAATCTAAATCAAGAAGACTAGAAGGCAGATCCAAAAAAAGAAGAAACCCAACAAGAATCGGAGAAAATATTAATACGGATAAAAGAAACCTTGAAGGAACATAAAGATTTTCGATTACTAGAGATATTCAAAGAAAAGGAGCAAGTCGAAGAAAGAATAGGGGACTTCGACATTGACTATATTCTTGATGAAGAAACACAAGTGAACATTATGCCAGAAAGAACTTGGGAAGCTATAGGAAAGCCTGCCATGATCCCTTCCCTAGGAGGGACAAGTTTATTCAGAGGAAATATAGTAAACCTATGTGGAAGGCTCGCTCAGATACCTATGACTATCAATGGAACTTTGACATAGGAATACTTTGAGATTATTAAATTTTTTGAAGACAACACCCCGTTTACCATGCTCATAGGAAAACCTTGGATTGATAGAGAACAAGACAAACAAAAAGAGGAAGAAGAAGTTTTGGAACAGAAGAAGCAAGAGTTAAAATACTTTATGACCAGAAGGATCGCGCACTTGATTGAAGAACAGAAGAGAAGATCATATATATTTAATAGTAGAAAATCTGATGTCAAGGCTAAGAGAACACTAGAGGATTCACAGAAGATTGAGTTACCTATTTTCGATATAGAAGAAGTATTATCCAGGAACCCTAGGAAATAATTTCAGCAACGCGAAGTAACTAAGACCACATAAGATAAGCATCAGAATGGTAAAAGTATTACTGAGACGAATCTCACTGGAAAGAAGGCTAGAAAGTTAAGAAAGAAAAGGGATAATAATATAAGGTTACAAGAGGTTCTAGAGGATACTTCGCAGAAAGAAAAATTGTAGAATTGGAACTTCGACGAGATATCAGAACAACGACATAGAGTACTTTTCCATGACGAATTCAATATAGCCATTGGGAACGATATATCCGTTTGACTTCCCCTTCAAATGGGCAGAAAAGAAATAAAGGTTCATCATCCAACCATTGAAACGTTCCATAACAGGTCGAATAGGAGTTAATGAAGGATCAAAACTATTTCCAGCAAACCGTTGCTAAGTTTCCATACTTATTCCATAGCGCCACACACCGAGAATACTTTTTTCTAAGTGAGAATTTGAGCACGAAACCTAAGATTAATTCACCCTAAGATCATTGCCTTGTTACCATACTATTCACTGTAGTCTCTGAATTCCTTTTACACTCGAGCTAGCTGACCCAAGATTGTATGTCGGACGAGGTCAATGCTATTGAGAAAGTAGTTGAAGAAGTTTTAATTGACTAAATGACTGAGAGAGTCATGTCGGAGTGAGGAGTGTCTACAGTTGTATAGGTATCATCCTCAGGATCATTGCTACTTCCCCCTTGACTGCTCGAGAAGGACCATCTTGACCACCTTTGGAAAGATGATCTATGCTAGGAAATGACTTCACCACTATGAAGATGATCCCAAGTATCTTGGCTAAGTATATCCCACCACTAAGCGGCACAGTGAATCGATACACTATACCCGGAGACTTCAACTATGCTTTGGTCAATGTGTACCCCCCAAAAGGGGTGCGTGCAGTTCGTGTTAACCAGGATAAGCTCACAATGCTGAAATTTAGTGATTTTAACCTTGGAGATCACAAAGTTTATAGTATGCTAGCCCCGCACAAGTACCTAACTATCACAAAAGGGAGGAACACAAATATTGTCCCTCAACAATGGACCCATAACCTCACGTAGTCAACCCTCCTCAATGTAATCAAGATTCCTCATTTAGGGAGCCATCAGGAAGTGAATGCATGCATTAGATTGTTGTTGTCCTGCTACCATGGAGGATACTTGTGGTTGGACCATCGCATCACTGTGGATCCAATTCTGATCAGTCGGATCACAAGGCCAAGCATGCAATACCCTGACCTGTAGGAGTTTTACCTTGGAAAGATCGTAGATCATGCTCTCACCTAGCGAATAAAAGATACATATAGTGATGTAGATAAGGGAACACGAAGCTACAAGGTAGCCTCCATCGAGAATGCAGTAGTGCGCCTCAGTTGCCAGATGATCGCAGGGAAGTTAGTCTACAAGAACATACCCACACAGGTGACTGGATTTGTAGTTGACATTGTAGAGAAGTGTGCAGAGGGAATACAAATGAACTGAGTGAAGTACCTTGTAAATCATTTCGATCTTGACTGCATAGAAGTGCAAGACTAAGGGTATGAGTTCCACTTTAGTTGGTTTCTCATACTCATCTCTTTCATCACCTGGGAGCTACTAAAAGGTGCCACTTTTTCAGAGATCAAACCCTTCAAACCATTGGCCATGAAGTTCTGTACGTTGTGGTACGCCAACGACATGAACAAGCAATGGCAGTCCAATGTCGTCTTCCACGCTTATTACAGCCAATTGAAGGATGCAATCCAGTCTACATTGCGCCTCACACCAAACACACTTCATAGGTTTAGACCTTTGATCAAATTCAGCGTGGACCGCCACTTCACCTATATCATAGTGCACGCTAATGAGCACAAACAATAATTCAAGTCGTACTGCAAGTTGACAGAAGAAGACTTGGAGCAGATTACCAAGGAATGGTCGGCAAACCTCTTTATTCCAGTGGACCCCATAGAAATATATGACATGGAAAACCCTAAAGCTATATTGGATACACTTGGACCAAGAAATACTAAGACAGATGATGAAGTTCAACATATCCATAGCACATCCACAAAGACTACTTCGATCTCACCTGCGCAGGGAGGTGATGGTGAAGAACTAGGTGGCATAGAGTTTGAGTAAAACAAAGGCAAGGTTACTCCGCTTAAAGAAGATGAGGATCCCTCTAAGAAAAGGAAGGTCACCCCACCAAATCCCTCATCCCAAAAGAAAACTAAGGCAACCAGACTATATTTAAGACTACCCTCACACAGGATGACTTTGACTTATTGATCATTGCATTGAATGATACCTCACTAGAGATCGCAAAAAGGAAAGAAGCGGAGCAGGAGGAGATATGTATCCAACTCACAGAAGAACTTAAAGAAGTGTAGCAGGCACTCCAGTCTAGCCAAGCCATTTCTACTATGCCCTTGATAATGGGAACATCAGGAACAAGCGATGAGACCACCCAATTATGCCAGATCACCGAAAAAGTCGAAGCTCACCTTCGACGAGCTCAAGAGGAAACAATGCAAGCCACCCAGGATTTGGCACAAGTACAGAGTGCACTTATAGTACAACAGAGGAGGGAATAATAGGAACAACTTTCCTTACAAGAGAAGTGGGAGGAGGAGAAAGAACAATTACAGTAGAGCAAGGACCAATTTCTAGTAGAGCAACTTGATGTACAGGAATGAGTTCACAAAGAACTTCGCTCTGCGACGGTCATTGAAGTGAAAATTGAAGAACGTGTCCCACAATAGGTGGCACAACTTGAAGAAGTAATCCAACAACCTCAGCAGTACATCACAAATCTGGAACTTTGTACCATGTCTAAGACTCCCCAAGAAGTAAGAGATCTAAGGGAGGCAATTGCTCGTAGTGCAGTTGACAGGTTAAAAGCCTTGGCTTTGGAATGTAAGAAACTGAGCGATAGAAGCGCCTAGAATTATGGGAACCTCACAGAGAACCCAGAATTCTAGACATTAGAGGCACAACTCCAAGAAGCAAAGAAGCATGTAGATACTCTACAGGTGTAGCTGAAGGCCTTCACCCCAATTGAAAGAATGAAGCAATTCCAAAACAACGCACCACCCAACAACAGGTACACATGCTGTAAAGTAAAGTGATGGAAGTCTCTCAATGACTTCAACCACTCCAAGAGAAATCATTCCAGCTTTTCACTGAAGTTGAGAGCTAGGAAACTGAGCTTGAATAGGTTGTCATCACCACAAAACAATGCATGGAAGGACCAATAAATGACGCAGTGATCCAGGATATCACTGAGCAAGAGGTTGTCGCACTGCAGCAGGTCAAGGTAACTAAGGCCAAGCTTGAGACATTCGAAGCGGAGTTTATCAGACCAGAGTGACTTGGGATGAGTCACAGGTGAGTGTTAGGGGCTTGTTGGCCCTTGACAAAGTTTTGAGGAACACTTGGTCATATTTGACCATTTTTTGACTTTGACAGCCTGCCAAGGAAGGAGCACCAGGTGAAGTAGAGATCATGGAATCTCGACCCACTTTTGGGGCCCTTTTAGGGTTTTGGGTTAATGTAATGGGAAAGGGATGTCGGCCCATGGGTTTACCCATGCTTAGGATATTTTGTAAAGTATAAATAAGTAGCTAAGAAATGTAAGAGATGGAGAGAAGATAAGCTAAGTGATAGTAAATTCTTTGTGTATATTGTGTGACCGACTTGCAGAGATGAGTGCAAGTGTTGTAAGTACTAAGCACACGAATTGTAAGAAGGCTCTGTGCTAGATCTACTTGGGGAAGGAGGATCTGGTGAGGTGCGCACAGATCTTTTGTCCTATACGGAGTACAGGTGTGAGATTTGTGCTATAACCTAATTGACCATAGCTAACAAAGAATAAGAAGACTTTGTGAACATAGCCCCAGGGTGGGGGCGAACCACGGTAACTCTGTGTGTTGTGCTCGATGCTTTGACCTAATGTGTTAGTTTCTTTCCATGTGTTGTGCTTGATAGGATTATTCTATGTGCTTTTCTATGATATACTTAGACAGATCCACTTTTCTTTGTGCTTCATAGATGTGTGGGTATATATTTGACATATATGAAAGTGTTGTGTGCTAGACCTATTTGGTTGTTGCTAAGTACTAACTTAACCTAGATCTAAGTGAATGTTGCGGTGGTTTGTGCCATCTACAGAGTGCCATGAGGGTTAAATACTGGTGAATGATCTATGCTAAAGTTCTTTCTAAGAGTAAGAATCACAGATCTGTGTCCCAGCTAAGGTTGCAAACACCTAAGTCTTGCAACCACCCCTTCCTCTACCTCGGGTGAGACTTCATCTGCTTCGTTGGTGTTGCCAAAACAGTCAGTAGTTAGGCTTTTTTTGGTGCACTTTTGAAGCATTGAGACCTGGGTGTGCCCCTGTGCCAACACATAGCATCTAAAAACACCAGCTACTTCTACAAAGTTTCATTCTACAGAGCACTACCACCAGGTACCTTGTCAAATTCGACTTGAGTACCAGAATACAATGTTTGCCTCTATGCTCATCTGGTATTGGAAAACATATCTGCATTCATTTGGTACTGCAAACAATGGTTTCCCCTATGCTCATATTGTACTGGGAAAAACTCTACATTCATATAGTACTGCAAACTTTGCATCCATCTGGTACAGTGGGAAGAGGTCTACATTCATCTGGTACTGGAAAAAACTATGTGTTCATCTGGTACTGTGGGATGAGGTTTGTGTTCATATGGTACTAGGAAAAACTCTGTCTTCATATGATACTGTAGGAGAAGATCTGTTCCCATCTGATAATAAAGGAGAAGGTATGCACTATTCTGGTACTAAGCACAACTCTGCGTTCATCCGATACTAAAGTGATCGAGTACTCGTAATAAGGTGTTGGTAGTCCTTATCCTATATTCAAAGTTTTTGCTGCTCGATTTAAGTGTTTCAAGTAATATGATGTATAAAATCAACATTTTTTTTGTTTTATTAACGAATTAGACTAATAATGTATTAAACGTGTATTTATTCTCAATTATGGCACACCCCCTACCACGAAATTCTACAAGTCCTCATCTACTTAAGCTGCATCTTTGCACATGTCAAACTATGATTCCGATGACGTCAGATGATTTCATACTTGTGATTTCTGGTCATAATGACCACATATTTTGTCATCATTGTCCAACACTCCCGTAAACATGATCTAGAACCAACCTTCATACGAGTCTCTAAGTATTCATGAATTCGACCTATCTTACCTTGCCATCATTACCCTTGATGTGATTGTTGTAAACCGAATCTTAATTTATAAACACTCCTCTGGATGGATTTTCCATCCAGATGAGCGTTATTTACCATTTTTACTATCACACCACCTACATTTACACTGTGATCCCATTCCTTCGTATCTTTTGCATACTTATCCTCTTCCAGTACTCCATCAAGGTCTGTGCTAATCCAGTACTCCATCACGGTCTATGTTGATCTAGTACTCAACCCTTTATCCTCTATTTTGTTCCTCATATTCCTTAAGAATTGTTTTAAGCTAGCATGGGGATCGACAGGAATGATCCCGTGTTCTAGTTATATTGGGAAACACCTAAATATCAATCTTGCAGGGAGAGATTTGAACAAGCCGGTTGGGTCCCATTTTTTGAGAAGTTTAAAGGCTATCACAAAGGAGTCTCTCTGGATTTTGCACAGACATACGATCTAGAAATTGTTCAGTTTGGAGATATGAAGTTAATTATTTCGGAGGCCACCATAGTAGAGGCTACAGGCCTCCCTTCATTTGGAGAAAAATACTTTAAGGGGGTGATCGTTGACAGGAATATTTGTAAAAACTTTCTCAGGCCATAACATCAAGACCCCGATTGGACTAAGGGAATTCCTCAAAGATGCATTAAAGAATAATATTGGATGATGCTCATTAGTTTGCATAGATTTCTCACCTACGAGGGGAGATATGCAGTAACCTTCCTATACCATTTGAAACTTTTTTCACATTTTGAAGGAGGGCCACAAATTTAGTTTCCTCACTTCCTATGGATGAGTTTAAATAAAATGGTGAGAAGAGTGAAATCAACTTCCAAGAAACCTGAAACCAGCCTCCATCACCATGGCCTAATGAAAATTTTGGTTTTCCATGCCTTGATGAAACAAGGCAGTAGTTGGTATCAACTACTCCAACAAAAATTTTCTCATGAAGGAATGTCCAAATCTGTAGAGGAACAAGAAACAAAAGTACATAGTGAGGGGTCTAGCAAAAATTCAAAGAAAAACAAAGTGAATAAATTAGGGGTTGAAGAAGCCACTATTACACCCAACTCATCCCAACCTATTGATGAATTGGAAAAATATAAGTCTGTTGTGGAGGAACCCATTGCATCTAAAAAGAAGAAAGCCTCCCAATCTCAGAACATAAGTCCAACCTTGATTCCAAAAGATAAAAGATATAAGAGGAAGGAATCTGGGAAAGGTGAGAGATCATATAGTGCTCCTAAAGAAACCATTGAGTTATAACCAGATCCATCAAGAAAATTTGAAAATACCCATGAACTCAACATTCAGAGTAGGAAAAAGGGTCAAAAGAAAGGTGTGCCAGTAGAATGAATCCTAGAATATCCCACTACATTTAATAAGGAGAAGCTTTCCCAGTATAAAGTACCCAATCCATCCTCGACTCCTAAAGATCATCTGCCACAAAGTGAGAAGCGAAAGAGGAAGAAGATAGGTCAATAAGAAGTTTCACATGATGTCCCCGAGGTAACTATTGAGTTCCCTCAAGAATCGGTTAAGGAGTTGGAAGAGACCCATGAAGCAATTATTGTGTCTCATCAAGAACCTATTAGTGAGTTGGAGGAAACTCCTAATATGACAAGTAGAAGTAACGGGAATATTAAAATTAGGAAGGCTCAAAAGAAACAAATTTCACAGCCTAAACCTCAGTCCTCTAGAGTGGAAATAGGGAATGTTCAGCAAGGGCAGAATCCAGAACCCAAACTTCGGTCCTCCAAGGTGAAAATCAAATTGACACAATAGAAACAAGTTTCTAGGCCTATAACTACTATTAAAATGAAGAAGAGGAAGTTGTTTCAGGAGACTTCCACCCCTATCAACAAATCTGAGGAAGTCTCACTTCCTGTATGAAGAAACACCAGGAGTATGGATAAACAGATAACAGTTCCATATGTGCCTTCTCTTCAAGAAGAGCCTATTGCTATTTTGAATTCTCCAGAGAAAGAAAGTGGATATGGAGCTACACTTAGTGAGACCAATGGGTTGGTGACATAAACCTTGAGAGGTCTAAGGGAGAAGGAATCTCGAGAGGAGGTGATTGAACAAACAACGACATCTGATCCTGACAGATCTCTGAGCAAACATAAATTTATAGTGAAGATTAGGAAGCTGACAAAAAATAATGAGAAGCTGAAACAAGAAGTTACAAAGTACCAAGTGTTGGATAGGCACATTAAGGAAGAGAATGCACAATTAAAAGAATGTAACCTAAGCTTACAATATGCACAAGAAGGGGTCTCTTCTAAACTCAACAAAGTTTTATGTCAAATCCAATACACCAGGGTGATTAACAAGGAACTTAGGAGAGAAGATTTTGGTCTTAACATCCTACAACCAGAGAAATGATGGGCAATGGTTCAGTTTTTCACAATTTGAGTATCATTTTTGATGTTGTTTCATGAGGATATGCAATGAATTTAGCATGGGGGAAATGTTGAGTCTCCATTTTGACACTTCTAGTATCCTATATTATCCCCTATCTGAGCCTATTTTACTATTGTCATAAGGGCATAACTAGGGTTCAACACTTCAATAATGCACCAAAAAATCCCTAAATACCGACCCTTTCGACAACACCTATGATGCAAATGAAGTCTCACCTGAGGTAGAGGTGGGGGTGGTTGTAGGACTTAAATGTATGCAACCTATATGGGACACAGATCTGTGATTACACCACTCTAACAAAGAACTTAGTTATTAACATTCATCAGTATTTAACACTTATTCACATCGCAGATTCAATCCCTAATTACACAACAACATAGTATCCAACCAGATCTAACACATCTAAGCACTTAGCATATGGAAAGAGATCAGATCTAACATTCATTCACATCACTAAGCACTAAATCTTTCATACCAGGTTCATCTAGACATTCATTACTTCACTAATATTAAATCATATGAACAATATAACAACCATAATGCACAAAGAAACCATAACAGAGGATATACATGGTTCATCCCAACGTGGGTCTATGTCCACCAACTCTTCTCTTCTTTATTATCTTCTCTCAATATTCTACAAGCACAGAGCTAGAGGAACCCACTCCTCATAGGACAGGAGATCTGCATGCACCTCGCCAGATATTCCTTCCCTGAGCTAGGTTTAATCACAAATCCTTCTTACAATCATTTTCATTTAGCTCTGTAAGTATTAACACATAGTATGCACAAAGCCTCTAGCTCTGCGCTAAGCCGATTCTACTAGTTCTCTTCACCTAGCACACTGGCCCCTTCTTACATCGCCTAGATTTCTATTTATACATTAAAAAAATGCCCTAAACATGGGTAAACCCATAGGATGACATCCCATTCCCATTACATAAACCCTAATCCCAAAACTTCCCTAAAAAGGGGTCGAGATCCCATGATCTCCACTTCGCCTTGTGCTCCGCCTTTGACTAGCCTGTTGAAGTCCCAAAAATGGTCAAACATGACCAAGGCTCTCCAAAAATTGGTCGAGGACCAACATTCCCACAACACTCACCTATGACTCATCCCAAGTCACTCTGCTTTGGGTAACTCTTCCTTAAACGCCTAGAGCTTGGATCGAGCTGCTTCGACCTGCTGCTTCACCAAGGCCTCCTACTTGAAAAACTCCTGAATAACTACCTCGATCATAGGTCCTTCCAAGCATTGTTTGAATGCAGTGACTGCTTGTTCTATTTCTTCTCCTCGTCCTGAAAACTCCTCAAAAAGTAGGCAAGCTGCATCCTAGACTGGCTGGAGCTTCTGAGCCACTTCAATGACTTTTCTTTGTATGGCATGGACCTGTTGTTGATCCATGCATTGTTCTTGGGATATTTTCATTCTCTCGATCACTAACAAGGGCTTCAACTGCACTTGTACTATTTATGCTTGTTTCTTTGCTTCCTGGAGCTACAACTCCAGTGTATTTAGTTTAGGGTCCTTGGTAAGGCACTCATAATTCTACGCACTTCGACTACTAAGATGTTTACATTCCAAGGCTAATGCATTAATTCTATGGACTATGCTTCATGCAGTTTCTTCTCAGTAGTCTCACACTTCCTGTGGAGTGCTTGGTACTGCTTGTAACTCCAATTCTACTACTCTCTGTTGAAGTTGTTGGATGGCTTCAGCAAGGTTCACTACCTAAATCGCCACTGGGTCTTCTTCTATTTGTTCTAAGCCTGTCACAGAGCGAAGTTCTCTATTGATTTCCTCTTTAACTCCAACCTTCTCTATGAGCAGTTGTTCTTTCTCTTTCTGGATCTGTGCTTTATCCTCTTTGAACTTGATTTGGAGGTCATCCTTCTCTTGTTCTGCATCTCAGCATTTCTCTATGAATTCCTCTTATGCTTGCTTGAGGTCCACTGTGGCCTATTATTTTTCTTCCTACATGTGATGAAGGCGAGCTTCAGTCCCATCAACTATTCTATGGAGTTGGGCAGGCTCATCTCCCAACAATGTTTCTTCTGATGGCAGGGGCATAGTGGACACTGCGCAGTAGGAGGGAAGGGCTTGTTGTACCCCTCTTAGTTATTCTTCAATTATTTCATACATGGTTTCTTGTTTGGCTTCATTTTTCTGCAAAATATCTTCTGAGGCATCTGATACAGCTGTGATAATGAAGTTGAATTCATTGACCGTGAGTACATATTGCAGCTTCGACTTACTAGCTTTGGACTTCTTCCGCGATGTAGTTTTTGTTGGGGAAACCTTTATTTTCTTGGGCATCTCTACCTCTTCAAGGGGGTTCCTCGGTGGTGTTACTTTGCCTTGCTTCTGCTTTTCTTCTTCCCCTTCTTTCTCTTCTTTGTCCACTTCGTCATCGCCTCCTCTTTTAGGTGAATTTGATGCAGTCTCATCTGATGTGTTGTGTATTTCCTATACATCTTCCTTATTTTTCTTCCTCCTACTACTCGGTGCATCATACTCTTTGTGAGTAACCACTGGACTTCCAATGCAGTTGGGGTCAGACAGTTCTACATGGTTGACTGACACTAGGTGTTCTTCAGGCCACTCCTTGGTGATTTCCTCCATGTCCTCCTCTATGAACGTGTAATAGGATTAAATCTCTTCTTTATGTTTGTCTCTACACGCAATGATATATATAAAATGCCTATTTACACGAAACTTCACAACTATTTTGAACCTTTCCAGGGTGTTCAACGTCATACGAGGGAAATAATCAATATCCCTCTTTAACTGCAGGTAGTAGGTATGGAACACCACGTTTGACTGCCATTTTTTCCCCATATCACTCGAATACCAGAGCGTGGTGAACTTCGAAACTAGTGTCTTGAATGGCTAAATGTGAGGGAAGATCGCTCCTTTGGGAATCTCCCAAGAAATGAACGTAGTGAGGATCAACAACTAGCTAAAATGGAACTCATAGCCCTGATCCTGAGCTTCACAACAATCCTGTTCTAACTAGTTAACAAGGTAACTCGCCCAGTTCATTTGTAACCCATCCATGCATTTTCCTGTGAGATCAAAAATGAACCCCATGACCTGCATGGGTATTTTCATCCTTACTAGCTTACCAATGATCAACTAGAAGGTTAGGTGCACTGTGCCATTCTAGATGGAGGCTACCTTGTAGCCTCACTTTTCCATATCGACATCACCATAGGTGTCTTTAATCTTTTGTGCTAAAGTGCGATCTGCAGCCTTCCCAAGATAAAATTCTTATGGGTTTGTTCCTTTCATGCTTAATCTGATGATCCTATGGATCAATGCCAAATCGATGATGATACACTTGTCCAACCACAGATAAGCACCATGGAAGCAATATAGCAGGATATTAACACACACGTTAACCTCCTGATGTATTCCAAAGTGTGGTATCTTCATCGCGTTCAAGATAGTGGACTTTGCGATGTCCATAGTCCACGGCTAGGGGATGATATTCAAATTCTTCCTCTTGGTCTTGGTCAAATATTTGTGAGGTACGAGCATGCCATATCTCTTGTAGTCTTCTAGGTTATAGTCATCGATATTCAAGGTTGTAATCCTCTCCAATTGCGGTCTGAATGCTTGTATTCCCTTTGGGAGGTATGCAGTGATGACTGTGTAGTCGAAGTCCATCGGGACACTGTGACGACTTACCACACCGGCCAAGGGTGGGATGTAGTTGGGAAGGATGGATGGAATTAGCTTCACATTTTCCAAGTAATCACGATGCTTGGTTCTTTTCTCGGTCGCAGCTCGGGATGGTCCAGATCCATGAGCAGTCAACGGGGATGCTTGCACTCCTCTCGTCGATGAGGCTTGGATGCCTATAAACATCACCTTCTCAGCCATGAGGTCTATTAGGATCTCTTTGATGACTTTTTCTGCTACGCTAATTTCATCTGACATGCACACTCGAGATCTAATATCTCAGGTCGGTGAACAATACTCAATGTAATAGAATGGATGGCAAGTCTCAATGATCACTGCGTGAAATCAACTAGTTCTCTATGGGCTCGGATAATCACAATTGGAAAAAGTATTCTTGGTGCAAATCTCGATGGGATAAATAGATATTATTGTAATGGACTCTTCCAACGAGCAGGAACAACTCAATCAATGCAGTTCCATCTGTTATGATGCGGTCCCAATGCTCCAAGGGTGAACGTTCCGGTAATAACTACATTTCTAGTTGTTCTGGAGAATCATTCTAATGATTATAATGACTCCAATGGTCATATTGTTCCATCATGGTGAAGTGCCAATATGTTTTGTACTAACATTTCGATGAAGTTCAAGTTCTGGAAACCTTCCTTTTGTGAAGTCTTCCCTGGAACTTCTTGCAATTTTTCTAACTTTGCTCTCTTCTTACTGAGATTTATGGACTTCTTTCCTATGATATAAATCACTAGTTTCCTCTTTCCATTATCGTTATTATCTCCTCTTGGAATGATAACTTCGCACTGTGGAGGATCTTTAATAGGATTCAAGGGTAATACTTCTTCTCTTTCTGGGGTAGGTGCTCTACTCTCTTGTACAGACATGCATCTCCAGTCTTCCTATGTCCTTTTGTTCAAGGATAAATTCGTGAGTGCGGACACAGACCAATCTCCCCAGATCCACCTGGATCTGGAACAAACTGTGACAGAATACTACTCTTTCCCTAGTTCTAAAATATTGAATGGACAAGAGAAAAAGGA
>ML786839.1:176628-197827 GCA_009831015.1 Picea engelmannii
AATTACTAATGCGAAAGTGAGAAAATGACTTGCAGGCACCTAACGAGACGATTATGGATCCAAAAACTTTTGAAGTATGGTGTGTTTATTTGGTTTTCTATGGTTTTAATCTAAAAACCTCAAGTGACTTTTATCCGTTCTAGTACTTGTGAAAAACTTAGAACATGATCGAGCGTTGTTTTATCTCTTTTCCGGGCTCGATGTGGTTACACGAAAAAGGAACCCCCCTGGAGTTGACTTTAATCCCTTTTCACGACTCCCTAAACATGAAAATATTTCCGAGCGACCTTGCTATTTTCACGTTCGTTAAAGTATTTGAACTTATGCGTCCTCTGAGCGATAGTTTAACCCTTTTTCAGTCTCGTTGGACTATTGTACGAAAAAGGCACTGAGAGAGTTCTCTTTTAAAGTGTTTTTCCAAACTCTATAATCCTGAAAAACCTTCAAGTTTTCTATCTCTGGACTCGTTAAACAAACATTGGCAGACCTGTGTTGGGACCGAACCACTCCTTCTTAGGGTTCGTTAAAAATACTCTGAGGGACTCGTCCGAAGGATGAGCTTATATCAACAAGCATATGTGATCCTCTTCAAGCTTGCGTAAAAGTAAAGAGGTACTTTATAGAAATGGTGGGGGGGGAATTTGGGAAAGAGATATGTTTTGTTTTTGAGTTAATTGGCAGTAAGTGTTTCTCTTGAACATGCACCCCCTATTCATCATCCGAAGTTGGTTTGGGAAATCCATTTTCCTCTCAATCGATTTGATTACAAGGTCTTTTCCATGTGTCGTTTTTTGAGTCAATGTTGCCAAATCATTGGTCGTGTCGTCCATATGTTCAAGAGATGTCTATTTGAAAACCTCTATTGAGTCGACCATCTACAGTTATCTTTTCACTTTGTGTCGGCCTTCCCTGTGTCCAAAAGTCCAATTACTACATGCTCAGTTTCACCATCAAACTTTGTTACTTATTTTGTGTCACTGATGGGGGATACATCAAGGCCCTCCTGTGACGAGTCTTGTTCCATCGACTTCAGAACATTATCTGGGATTAAGACTTAGAAATTATTTAGTACCTTGAAGCTTGCATGCCTCAATGGCAAGTTTCTCGCTTTCAACAGTGGGTTTACATCAGTGACCTCTGATCGAAAGATTTCGTCGGGTGTTCAACATCAACTCATTTATTCACAATCGATGGATTGTACTATAGTACCTTGGGAGTCATTAATATTAATGGTGATCTCCCTCGCACTTGTTAACGGTATACATCAATGACCGGTAATCAAGTGGTTTCTACCATGTTCGACTTCGACACATGTAATCACATGGTCAGATTCGTACTTTGGGGATGGGATTGAAGACCCTGGATCTTATCTTTACATCCAGGTTGCGATGGAGTATGTATATTTTTCGACACATAAATCCACTGTGTATGGTTCGTGGCTATGTCGTCTTGATTACACATTTGTCACACAGATCCACAGTGTATTCTGGTGGCTGTGCTATATTATGACTACATGGATCCACAGTGTATGATTGGTGGCCGTGTCCTTTATTTTTGATGTCATCAGTCTATGATCTGAGTATGGGGATGCCTACCTCGGAATTGATATATTTGATATTCTTCTAATGCTTGGATGTTTGCAGGTCTCTGATTAGATGCGCTTTTTGGTTCTTGACACACACATACCGCTTACAAAATCTATCAACTGTCACTGGTTCCACTCTCAGAATTTGGGGGGCATTATGTTATCCACATTTTTGGTCATCGGGATGATGTCATGATAGTATCATGATAATAGAAAATCAAACTCCTCATTAGAGGACTCCTTCCTGAAAAGGGTTTCTCTTATCTATTTCCAGAAATCATGTTTTGAAGATAGTTCGCAGGCTGCATATATACTCTCCTACGAGAATGATACATTCCCACATGCTGCATTCAACTAGGGTGTGAACTTCTCGCTCTGTAATCATTGACAGGGTGCGAACATCTTTTTACAAAGGAAAGAGCTAAGATTCTCGAGCCTTCTAGAAGGGGATCTTCTAGAAGATTGAGTTGTTATTCGAATGATTGTTCAAAAGCTGGCATTCCAAATTTATTGGGATCATTCTTATCCTAGCAACTAACCCATTCTCTCTTATATATTGATGAGAATACTCATGGAAGGGGTTAATAAGAAAGTTAACAAGAAGTTGGCAAGCTTGAGAGATCTATTGGAGAATTGGTTCATGGAGAATTGATGCTGCAACAGATCTTAACTTTCTTGTTAATAAGAAAGTTAACAAGAAGTTGGCAAGCTTGAGAGATCTATTGGAGAATTGGTTCATGGAGAATTGAGACAACAACAAGGTCATCATAAGTAGTTGATTTTCTTCATGCAAGAGCAAGTGTGTGTGTCAGAACTAGAAGCCATCGAAAGGAGATCTACAACATCAAGGCTCAGGTTGTATATTTCTCTTTCAGTTAATTCAATACATGAATATGTACCTTTCCCATAATGATGATGTCATCTTATTACATGATTCATTGATCACATGTATAGACTAGGTATTGAATATATTAATTTTCTTGTACTTCGATTGGTTTGCATTGTTGTGATTGGACAGCACAAGAGCATCGGAGAGGAGCAAGGAACAACAGAGATTTAAGGAGAGCGTTCATAAGGTACGTCCACTATCCATTTCTCTTAGTCCATTCAATAGTCTAGATCTAGGGAAAGAGTAGTATTATGTCATGCTTTGTTCTAGATCCAGGTGGATCTAGGGAGATTGGTCTGTGTCTGCACTCACGAATTTATCCTGAAACAATGATGAACCAGGAAAAATCAAGGATAGAGGGATGATGAGTTTGAGTAATGACAAAGGAGATGCCCAATACGTTCTTCTTGTGGATGGTCTGAAACATAATTTTATCTGTTTAGGTCAAAAGTGTGACAGAGGCAGTGAAGATGTGCTCACATCCAAAGAATGTAAGGTAAAGGTAAACTCAGGACAAATGGTGAATAACAGTATAAAAACAAACAATAATTTTGATGTCAAATCCTCCCCTGCAAGTAAAAAAAAAGATTCAGATACAATAAAAGAATGCTTAGTCAACATTTATCCCATGAAAGAAGTAGGAGAAGAACCATGTCATAAACAGGAAGTAGAAGTCTTGAAGGTTGAGAAGGTAGACACCCAAATCAAGTTCTTGAGAAGATCCATGACTCTAGACAAGGTCTTGGATAGCCAGAGATCACCAAATGACAAATTCGATATTGGACTTAACAAGGTAGAAATCAGTGCTCCTAAGAAACCTGATATAGGTCCTTCATTTGTGAGAAAGAAAAGCAGACATGAGAGTGGGTGTAGAATTTTTCTCCTGTGATTGAATATGGACATAAAATCCCTAGATTGAATGCATCATGGAAGAAAAATGAAAATTGCAGTAACAGATATCGATGAGATTCAATGGGGAGAACCAAGGGCTATTTAAAAAGTACAAGCTACAATTGCACAGTGTTCAAGTAGGACAACAACATTCTGATGTACAATATGATGTACATGACATCCTGTAGAGACAACAAGAGGAAAGACCTTGTCAAGGAAAGTTAACCTTTTAGGAACAAAGGGGGAAAATAGTCAGAAGCAGAGAGATAACAGTGACAGAGGGATTCATCCACTCATGAGAAGATTGATAAAGGAGTCTGAGTAAGAGAGGTGAGCAATTTTGAATTTTGCACAGAGGATATAGCGGAAGCTAAAGATGAACAAGCCCAAGAATCAGAAAGAGAAGACTCTGGTTCAGATACAAATATTCTGCAGGCCTCATATAAGAGAGTCCTTCTTGCTAGGGGGAGTTTGTATTGATTTAATATCTGATACCTCCTAAAATACTGCAACAGCTCAGGGGGAGCATGTTCTCTTTGACATTGATGTCAAAGGGGGAGAAAAGAATCTGGGTGCCTTTGTTGCCATCAATGCCAAAGGGGGAGATTGTTGGAAATGTTTAACAGGTTTTCATTGATGGCAAGTACAACAATGAAGATGGCATGAGTACAGGAAGAATGTAACAGATGGGCACCAGAATTATTTTAGGAAGACTCTGCAGAGCAAGCTCGATAAGTTCAGAAGAGATAGTGCAAAGGATTGTTGGCAAGTTATTATCAGGCAAAGTAAGCTTGTCATTGATGGCAAGATCAGAGTATGCAATGAAGGAAAAACAAGGACAAAGTACGCTACAGAGGAGAAGTGCCAATGATCGTTGGATCTCATCTTGAATTCTCGATGGCCGTCAGATTTGAATGAAGACAAAAGGAGTGTGCATATCTGGAGGATAGATCTCAGGAATTAGATCTGAGTGTAGGATCCAACCACCATTGGATCAAAGAAAACCTACATGATCTTTAAAAGTGCAAGGAGTAGAGGGCTCACAAATCTCGAAAGCAGGAGGACCGTCTATCTCAGGGGGTTATGTGGACTGTTGATTCGACTCCCTGTCGTATTTTTTGGGATCGAGAGTTGGAGATGTCAAAGAATATTGACATCAAGAATCCTGAAATCGTGATGTGTGAAATCCCGACTGAATATGAACCGTCATATCAAGATGTGATCTAGACCATCGACCTGACTCACGTCAACAGACCACATCAGATAGGAACACGTGGCACAACCAGGTAATGACAAGTGTCAGACCAATTCAACATGCCAAGCACATGTAAGTCATGAATCAGGGTGACATGTGGCAGTTATTTAACACATGTGACGTCAGCAGACTTACAGCATGACAGATTTTTGAGGATCGAAAGTTGGAGATGTCAAAGAATATTGACATCAAGAATCCCGAAATCGCGATGTGTGAAATCCCAACTGAATTTGAACCGTCGGATCAAGATGTGATCTAGACCATCGACCTGAATCACGTCAGTAGACCACGTCATCTAGGAACATGTGTCACAACCAGGTAATAACAAGTGTCAGACCGATTCAACATGCAAAGCACATGTAAGTCATGAATCAAGGTGACACATGGCAGTTATTTAACACATGTGACATTAGCAAACTTACACCATGACGGAGTTTCGAGGATCGCGTGTTGGAGATGTCAAAGAAACAATGCAACAGGAATCCCGATTTAGCAATATGCAAAATCACGACTTAAATTGTAGCCGTTGAATCAAGATCAAATCTTGACCGTTGATTCCAGTCCATGTCAGAGTTTCTAAGATCGAGTGTTGAAGTTGTCAAATAACATTCACCACAGGAATCCTGATTTCACGATATGCGAAATCACGATGTAATCTAAGCCGTCAGATCAAGCTTTGATCTGGACCGTTGATTCCAGTCAATGGAGAGGCATCGGGGATCAAGATTTGGACATGTCAAAGATTATTGACATCAGGAATCTTGATATCGTGATATGTAAAATCATGATTTAAATCGCAGTTGTTGAATAGAGATCAGATCTAGATCATTGATCAAACTCCATATTGGAGTTTCACGAATCGTGACATAGAGAGGAAAAGAACTCAATGCATCAAGAATGCCGAAATCGTGAAATCATGATTCAATCGTAGCCATTGAATCAAGATTAGATCTGGACCATGGAATCACAAGACATGTGGTAAGTGATCAAAATTTTGCTGACTTGGGGTCAACGGAGCATAGTGTCGAAAATCATGAAATGTGAAATCACGAAAGTGCCTTATGCATAAGGCTGTGGTCATAGCCCTTGGACACATTAGTGAGAGATGGAGGAAAGAGATAGAGAAACCAAGCTCGTTTTCCTAGATCGTGACTTGGAGAGGTAAGAACACAATGCAACAGGAATGCTGAAATGTCGAAACCCGATTTAAAGGCAAGATTAATAAAGCTCATCCAACGACGTAGATTAACCTGAAGGAGATCTTAGGGATACTGTTGCATGACACAGTGAAACTTCTAGAAACCATTGATGGTTTCTACCAGAGGATGCGAAGACACTTCAGGATGACTGACAGAGGAGGTGAAGAGTCTCTGAGAGGAATGAAGATGTTCGTGGAGGTGATTGACAGTTGATGAGCATTGAGGCCTGTAATTGAAACAGAGAAGGTGAGTTCAACTGTCACAAAGAAGATGAAGAGTCTCAAACTGCCAGAGAGGCTAAGGAATCTAAGTATAACATACAGTGATTTTGGACACGCGGGGCGAACCACTAGAGAAGATAAAGAGTCACTATGATGATCAGACAGAGCACTCGAGAGGTGGAGGATAACGGCACGAAGTCAACATCCAGATGAATTGTGAACATTACATGCACAAGGTGCACAGAAGCTATAAATACATGGTACAGGGAAGAGATGGGGTAGTTGTTGCTAATGGAGTTGTTGTGGTCACTGTGTGGAAGGATTGAAGTGTGAGCAAGGAGGCAGAGCGCAGGAGCAGAAATACACAGTAGAGGAAGGTTGCATTGAAGGGACATGGTGTAGAGAGTATAAATGGAAAAATAATAGACAACGCAAGTCATGTGTGCAGGAAGGCAGTGCGACAGACAGAGCAACAAAATGCAGCAGAATAGTGATGAGTCTGGTAAGCCGTTGTTGAACATTATATCACTGTAATAAGTTTCAGTAGCAAAGATTTATATTTCAGGGAGGTTGGGAGGTGCTCGAGAGGACTGTTGTCCTCATAAGTTCAAGTGGGTTCTTGAACACAGGGAGTTGTAGCTTCCATCTGGTTGCAGCCAGAGAAACCAAGGTGGCAGGGTGGTGCCAAAGAGAACTCTTATTCTCTGTTATACAGGTTGGTGCCTGTATGATTGGAATTTGGTGCTTCCATCTAGTTGGTGCTGGAAATACTCAGGGAGTTGGTGCTTCCTTCTAGTTGGTGCTAGAGAAATCAGGGAGTTGGTGCTTCCTTCTAGTTGGTGCTATAAAAACCAAGGAGTTGGTGCTTCCTTCTAGTGGGTGCTAGAGAAAACAGAGAGTTGGTGCTCTCATCAAGTAGCAGCTTGCAAAACAGAGGTTTTAACCTCATTATGATTTGGTTCTCATATGTATGATAATGTAAAGAATGTAACTATTACTTATCATATAAAGAAAAAGAGGTTTTTACCCTGTATGGGTTTCCTCGGGAAATATTTGTCTCTGTGTTTCTCATATATGTGTGACTGATGCTGAATGTGCCATTGTTTATTTCCTTTCATTAATGTGATCATCATTCAGTGTTTCTACAAAGAGTTTAAAATAAGCATAATTGTTTAAGCACGGTAAAAACTGATTCACCCCCCCCCTCTCAGTTGTCCAACATTTTTCTATAACATTACTTTAGCTGCAATGCTGAAATTTCTCTGATGGTTACTGCCCTGGGAATTCCTTGCACTTTCCTTAGTTTCCCTTCCTCATCCAAGCAAGTAAATGCTTTTTTATGAAATTATAGGACAGTATGATGTCAGCCCAACCAATCCATCCCAATTAGACAGTCATAGGAACCTAAAGGAAAGATGTTCAAATATGCCTTGTTGTTTAGTCCATTCATGTCCATAAGACATGACTTAATCATCTCATTAACGTTTCTTCTAGCTCATGTATCCAGTTGCACCAACCAATATTTCCCATGTCTACTTCTTGGAAAATGCAAACTTTCCACAATCTTAGGATCTATATAACTATGACTAGCTCCTGAATCAATTAAAATAGCAATGGTTTGGTTGTTGATCATACCTTCCACTTCAATCATATGTGA
Organism: Picea engelmannii; assembly: GCA_009831015.1. Lineage (NCBI taxonomy): Eukaryota > Viridiplantae > Streptophyta > Pinopsida > Pinales > Pinaceae > Picea > Picea engelmannii. The sequence goes on from ML786839.1 coordinate 184,326, forward strand.
CTAATACTTTTCTTGCTTGTTGTCCAGGGCTGCATAGATCTTGGGTACCTTCTTGCCCATTTCCTCCACTGTTTCAACTTGTTGTACATTTTGAAAAATCCTCCCTTTTTCACCTCTGTGAGGACAATCTCTAAACATGTGATCCCCTTTACAACTCTAACATTGAATAGGTGGTTGCCTTGGCCTTTGACTCCCTGTGTCAACCATTCTAGGTTCTTTAGGAGTTTTTTGTCCCTAGGGATTATTTCTGAAGAATGGTGGCTTATATCCCTTCTTCCTATGGTCCACCTTGAATTTATTTTTGTCTTCCCAAGATTTTTGGAATGTTGGCCTTGATTTTTTTTTATCATATAGGCATTGAGATTGCCTTATGATGGAAATCCACTCAAATACCTTTGAATCTTCATTGTCTCATCCTCGATGAAAGAGACATACTTCAACGGTTCTAAAAACCTTCTCTCATATTCATCAATGGTCATACTCCCAAGCTTGATTTCAAAGAACTCTTTCATTTTATTGTCATAGTATCTCTTAGTCAATTACTTCTTCTCAAAATACCTCTTGAATTCCCTCCAAGTAACACTTTTCTCTTTAATGTGTTGCACCTACACAAGTTGATCCCACCACATGGATTACTTTCCCTTGTATTGATAGATGGAAATTCTACCCTCTGCATAAGAATAATAATTATGCAATTAGAAATACTTTCTCATGCTCAACAACCATGTTTCTGCATCTTCATCCTTCTTCTTCTCATCATCAAATGTAGGAGGTTTGATTTTGTTCATTTCTCCTTCTAGACCATCCACCCCATACCTCTTTTTCTTTTTGACAGGGGATGGACTTGAGCTTCTATATGATCTCTTATTGGAATTCCTCAAGGAGTGGTGGTGATGCCTGCTAACACTTATTTTTTTTCTTTTCTCATCATGAGACCTGTGATTTATTGACTTGCTTGAGCCACTCTCTTTATCCAATTTCTTTTCTATTATGTTCAACCTCTCCAATAACTTCACGTTGAAGTCATCCTACTACTCCTTGGCTCTAATAATCCTTTCATTATTATCTTTATGGCTTTTAACATCCTTCTATAAAATTTTAATGGTCTCTGCCATATTCATGTTTTCATCCCTTTCTTCTCCATGTCCATTGGAGTTTGTTCCTTCAATGCTCAAATGGACATCCATCCCTATGCCTTCATCTTCCTGGTTGTAATTCACTTGTTCCTCTTCCATTACTCTTGACTCTAAGATGATATTGATCTAGTTGTTGTTAACTCTGCAAAATGTGCAGCCAACAAAACTTTGTCAGGCTAACTGTTTCAACAATTTCATGAGAATATGAACCATTCTAGTTCAATAATATATATCGAAATTATTTCTTCTGATTTCCTAGAAATTGAAATGCCTTGATCAATTTGTTGGGTGGATAATTATATTCCATTGTCCAAGACCTTTCCAATGCCTACTCACATTCTCAATTCCGAGTCTTGAGCAGAAGTTATGGCTCCATGGAGCTAGTTGGGTCTTATAATTTACCCTTCACTGTTTTTGTTGTTCTTCACCCTTCAAACAACTTTGCGCGCACAAATTTCAATATGTGCACTCATATTTACCATGTGTTGCAACATCACAAGGTAAATCATGCTTCATGAACTTTAAAACCATTGTGTATCACTTCTATGTCATGCCAATAACTTGCGCGCACTTTTGTGTCGCGCACAAATATCTACCGCGCACAGTTCTTTGTATCATGCAGTGATTTTCCACATGCATTTCGCTCTATGCATTGCACCATGCCAAATTTCAATATGCCCCCACTGTGCACAATAATATGCTCACACCGTTGAATACACTGTCGCGAGACAACTTATACTCATACTTTGCGTGCACCAACCAAACTCCTCTCTGCTTTGCAATACTGCACACACCATGTGCACCATCACTACGTGTGTGAAAACTACACAATGATAAATTTATCTCTCGCATCGGAACATAATATTCTTCCGTGCGGTGCCACAATTTACCATGCACACTTGCACGCCAACATTTTCCGTGCGGTGCCAAAATTTAACGCGCGCATCAGCATGCCAATACCTTTCCGCGCAGTGCCAGATTTTACCTATCCCGAGCTTTTCACTACGCCACATGAATTTTTTTTTTTTTTTTTTTTTTTTGGGTGTGCCCAACTGCATACATTCACCTTTATGCACGTCTATTCCTTGTGAATTCCGCTACAAAAATTGGGTTTTTTTCCTAATTCACCATATACATTCAGCAACTATGAAATTCGTTCAATTTCACCCCGATAACACCAGCTCACCCTCTGTAACAACAGATTATTGTCTGTTGACATTTCTGGAATGATTTTTTTTTTCCAAACTCAATTCACGAATTCATAATTTTAATTATAAAACTCGGTCCAATTATCATGGATTCACTGTAACTTCAAATTCGACCAATTCTAGGTCCAAATTTACTAAAACTAATATTAAATCAATAATATCTCATTACTTAGTTGATATTCTCCATTTTATCATGAATACAACCACAGAAATTGGGGCTTTTCCCCATTTCTGCCCAGTTGTTGTTACTTTTTGTTTTTACCATGGACGTTCTACAAACTGAAATTTGGCCACTTCGAATTAAATCTTCTGTGACATTCTTCTTCAAATCAACCTTTCCGGCCCATCCAGGCTCAGTATTGGATATAAAGCTCTGATACCATATTGTAACATCCCTGAAAACCCATGGACGAGCCATGCTACGCCAGAGAACTCTTATTGTTCTCTCACTCCAGAACATACTGTGACATTTCCCAACATACAACTGAGCTATGCCACATAATTTTTCTAACTGCATGCAATTAAATTATATACACTAACAGAACTCTTGCGGAAGCATTATATATAAAAAGTAGGCATACAAATACATCTATACACAGATTCACACTGAAAATTATCGTAAACATACACATGCAGCATATACAAGAAATAACCACAAATATACAGACAGTGATAACCATGCATAAGATAAACCAATAAAAATGAACATGTAAATAATACTGCAACATGTAATTTTATCACACAAATGACACTTATCTTTTTAACAATATCACCAACTGCATGCATAACGTCCACGAACCTCCCAGCCTTAGACCACACTATTCATCACTCTCAATAGTGAGTCACCCCCAAGATGGGACTAAACTCCATCCGGGAAAAGGGATTCCTAACCAGGATAAAGGCTCATGAACAACAAGAAAGACTCTGTCTCAGGTGCTTACTCAACTAACAACCTACAGTCCCTCATTCCCCACATGCTTATCCCACCCAAGGAAGTGTTCCCTTTCTCTTCTCAACAATCCCTCGCCTTCCCCACATCCCTTCCAAGGCTTCAACAATAGGCTGGACGGGAAGTCTCAAAGCCCTACATCTGTAGTTCAACACCTTCAGGAAATCAATCCCCATCAATTCTCTCACCCAGAGAATTGTTCATGGGCATGACAACATGCCTCTTCAATATCCCACAGGCATGAAAAATCGCTTCTTCAGTCCAACTCCCAAGCTAACCAGCTATGCCAACACAAAAATGGCTATGGACACAGGTTCGAATATGGTGATGATGGTGCAAATATCAGCTCAATGAGTGTGTGCATATCCATGGATGATTGACTGGATGGATGATGAATGGCCAAGATCCCCCGAAATGAACTAAGTCCCAACAATATGTATGCATGTCCCCAACTTGACACTTGTCATGTTGGGAGCTACTTTGGCCCACTTGGCCCCAACTTTAGAACTTAGGATAACATAATTATCCATACTTTATGATTAAAGAAATATTAATATAATATTCCTTTTTGAATTAATCTCCCTAGATTAGCCCCTCTCCTTAACTTATCCCCTCCCTTTCCCTAACTAGTGGAGTCTAGTCCCCCATCGCTTTTATCGTGGTCGGGCTGCGCACAACAATGTATTTCATATTAAATATGAAACATGTACAAATATAGGTGCACTGGCCTTTAACATCTAGGCTCTATGACCTAATCAAAACATAAGCATCCTAGCTTATAATAACTTTCTCACTAGTCTATAAAACATATCATATACACAAAGGCTCCCTGGCCTCAACATCTCGCACACTTAATATGCTATGTGTAGTATCCTGGAATGCACACACTTCATCATTTTACTGTGTAGTACATGCGTGCACTATGCCATGAAATGTGCATACAAAAATGATATCAAAACATCTCCCTAGCTTAAGTACATTTGTATTTACATTTACATTTGGGTATTACACATGATTTTGGTCACTCTGGTGATGTCTCTACAAGTGATGTGTTCAGGCTCCCACAAGGACTTTTTGCCTGAGAAAAGTGACTATTGTCTTCTTCCAAAAAGCACATTTTTAAGATAAATTCGCAGGCTTCTTATGTTACAGGGTGCGAGAATCCCTCATTCTCGTAGGTCACCCACACTTAGGGTGAGAACTGTTCATAGTCTTCTCCATATATAGGGTGCGAACCTATTTTTAAGCTTGGAAAGGAGAAGAAGTCATGAAGGTTCTGGAAGGGGATCTTCATACAATAATCTCCAAGATAGGGTTTTCATACCCTCAACCCTTATTTATACTAAATATGTCTATCAAGAGAAGCATCTAGAGGAAGATCCTTCTAGAAGCGGAAGCTTCTATTAGGTCTTCTTACATCCGCCTTATTCTATTTTATTGAAAGGCCTTATTAATATTGACCTTTATTACATCTGAATATATTGATCTACCTATGTGCAGGTTAGGACCCTAACAGTATAGATGACTCATTATTGTGTTATCATGATTGATAAGGTGCAAAAATGGATGAAATCCAAAGTGGTCCCCTTATGGTGAAAGCCCTCACGGGAAGATGCTTTGAGGATTGAGTTATCCTAGAAGAATTGTTGGAGGACCCATGCTCTCATTATTGTCTTATCATAATTGATAAGGTGCACAAACGGATGAACTCCAAAGTGGTCCCCTTATGGTGAAAGCCCTCATGGGAAGATGCTTTGCAGATTGAGTTATCCTAGAAGAATGGTTGGAGGACCCATGCTTGTATGTGGAATAACGAGATGAATATCAAGGAAATTGTTGGTGAAACTATCCTAGATGGATAGTGCTTGTCATTCCATTTCTGGTGGTATGTAGAATTTCACATAACTCCTCATGGTTTGAGAGTTATGGCCTTACGAAGATGAAGGATCCCCACATGAAGGCTTGAAGCCCCCAAGGTCAAAGAAGTCAAAGTGACCTAAAAGAAGAAATCATTATTTAAATGATAAAGCAAGGTGACAAAGTCAAGGTGGATTATTTAAATAATAAAGAGAAGTGAAAAAAATCAAGAAATGATAAAGTAAGATGAGAAAATCAAGAAGGAATATTTAAATGATAAAATATTCGAGAAATTTCTATTTATGGAAAGTGGTTAACCCTAAAATAAGGAAAATAGGTTAAGTGACCTAGAAATCGGTTAAGTGATCTAAAAATAGGTTAAGTGACCTAGAGGATGAAAGTGTAAATAATATAGCAATGGTCTCTTGTAGATTATCCTTTTTGTGGATCAAATGAGAGCTTCTTGTGAGAATATTTTTTGGAGTATTGATGGAGAGCTTCTTGTGAGAGATTCTTGAGAATTTTTTGTGTGGAACACTTGAGAATATTGAATATCTATAGGTGACTGAGGTAACCAAGGATATCTAAGCTGAATTTCAGAAGGAAGGTGAAGAAAAGAGGTTCATAATTGAAGGGAGGATAAATTCTTTTGATGATGCTTTCTAAGCTATGTTATTTACAGGCCATCTCACCATTTTCGCTATAATTTTTTTTCTATAATGATTCAGACCATGAAATTGCTATGACATTGTGAAAACATACCCAAGTATCTTTGGTAAAAAATGAATCTTGCGGGTCTTTGTATTTTGGGAGTTACACTCTATGGAAAATAGGGTTTGTGGCTAGTCCTGAAACTAGTCAAAAACAAGTGTTTCGAGTAAAAACATCATATCTTATTCATAAGAGATCCAAATTTAGTGAGACAAACTTTTTTGGTTATGGTATAGGTTGTATTATTTTTTGTAACAGTTTTAGATCAATTCAACAAACATTTTGTGCGGGCCACGCTCTACAAAGTCGCTCTCTAGAATAAGACAAAATTCAGCAAGGTATGCCATTTTTGCTATAACGACTTTTCTGAGAGGTTCCAAGTAGTGCCACCTAGAGGAATTGCATTAAAAACACTAAATAAAATTGTGTATAATTTTCATATCTTTATTCATTACAAGTACACAGTTATGATGATTTCAAGGTAGGGTTGTTGACTAATCCAAAACTAGTCATGGTTGAGACAAGCAATTGATGAGTTGGCACATACATGAGGTGTATAGTTGATGATGTTGGTACAAATTGATGTGTCATTTTTTATGAGTAGTTGAAACATGATTGGTATATACTTGGTACATGGTTGGATGGACTTGTTTATGGTACAGGTTGATTACAGGTTGTTTGGCACATGTTGGTGCATGGTTGATGCTCTTGTTTATGGTACAGATTGATATATGTTGAGGATTCTTGTCTCATCTCAATTGGTGCTAATAATGTAAGATGAGTATTGCATATAGAGTTGGTTCTCTTGTAGATTTGTACTCTATTCAGTTGTTTCTGAAAAACCCCTAGATTGAAGTCCATAATAAAAAGAAAAATGTTACATACATCTTGTGTTCTGTGTGTTCCTTGTGGAGATGATTTGTTGATGATATGTTGTTGATATATGTTGTTGATATGTATTCAAATATAACTAATTATAAATGACAACAATGAGTAATGAGAAAAGTTTGAATGTTAACTAAGGAGTTTTTATGTAAGAGGGAAGTTTTGGGAAAAAGGTCCCCACACTCATTCACCCCCCCTTCTAAGTGTGGTAGGTGTGTCCAACATAAACTCCACCCAGGTAAATCTATTCCCAACCAAGATAAAGGATCATAGACAATAGAAAATACTATGTCTCAAGTTCCAAATCAAACTAAAAACCTATAGTCCCTCATTCCCCACATGCATGTCTCACCCAGGAAGTGTGCCCCTTCTCTACTCAATAGTCCTTCGGCTTCCCCACTTCCTTTCCGGGCTTCAGCAATAGGCCGGATAGGAATTCTCAGATCACTATAGCTGCAGTTTATCACTTTCAGGAAATCAATTCCCAACAATTCTCTCACCCGAAGAATTGCTCACAGGCCTAACAACCCACCTCTTCAATATCCCATGGGCCTGACAATCTGATTCTTCAATCCAACTCCCAAGATAACCAGATACACCAACACAAAATGGCTATGGATACAAGTTTAGGTACAGTCATGAATATACAAAAGATAGCTCAATGTGTGAGTGCATGCTCATGGATGATTGATTGGATGAATGAATGATGGAACGAATGATGGGAATAATGATGGGAAAGATGGGAAAATCAACTAAGTCCCAAAAATATGTATGCATGTCCCCAACTTGACACTTGTCATGTTGGGAGCTACTTTGGCCTACTTGTCCCTAACTTTAGAACTTAGGATAAAATAATTATCCATACTTTATGATTTAAGAAATATTTATATAATATTTTTTTTTGGCTTAAGCTCCCTAGCTTAGCCCCTTTTCCTTAACTTTTAGGCCCCTCCCTTTCCCTAACTAGTGGATTTTATCCCCCCATACTCTTTTATCATGGTCGATCTGCACACATCGATGTATTTTATATTAATGATGAGACATATATAAAAATAGGTGCACTAGCCTTTAACATCTAGGCTCTATAGCCTAATCAAAACATACACATATTAGCTTATAATAACTACCTCACCAGCCTATAAAACACAACATATATACAAAAGGCTCCCTGGCCTCAATATCACGTGCACTCAAGTTGTTGCACACGGTATCTTGAAATGTGCACACTTCATCATTTTATTGCGTACTACAAGCATGCACTATGCCATGAAATGTGCATACAAAATGATATCAAACAACTCACCAGCTTAAGTACATTTTCATTTACATTACAATTGTGTTCAGTCTAGGGATATTACATTGATTTTTCAGGTGAAAATAAATGGCGAGCAATTTGAAAATGAAGATTGAGAAGTTTAATGGGAAAATATTTGAGTTGTGGAAGCTCAATATGGAAGATTTGTTGGTGGAAAAATATTAGTGGATCGCGGTAGATCCAGGTACTACACCTACATGAAATTTAGCATATGACTGGAAAACATTGGATCAGAAGATGAAGAGAACAATCCTACTGTGTCTCTCAGATTCAGTATTACTAAATGTGTCAGAGGAAGCTACAACCAAGGATTTATGGGATAAGTTGGGGAATTTGTATCAGTCTAGGTACCTAGTAAATAAACTATTCTAGAGAAAGAAGTTGTATAACCTAAGGATGAGAGATGGAGACTCAGTGGCAGAGCATTTGAATGCTTTCAATACTATGGTAAGTCAGTTAGTATCTATTGAGATTAAAATTTCAAATGAAGATAAGTGTATCGGTTTACTATGGTTCTTTACCAGACTCGTGGGATAGTTTGGTTGTGTCTATTAGAGTCAGAAGTTACTCCTAGATTGCAGTAGAAGTAATCCTGATTCCCATCATTTTATGTCACTATTTGTTGATAAAGGGTAATGAATGGAAATAAACTCATAACAATATCATTCTAACTCGAAAACTAGGCCAGGCAAGCACAAGCAGATGAGGTCTTGGTTTAACTTCAGATAGTAAGTTGTAATAAGGGTGAGTAGGAGGAAGACTTTTGTGAGGAAATGTGAAGGCTTGCTATAGGCATCAAGCTTCTAACAGCCTATAGAAGAAAAACTTCAACACAAGAACCTCTTATATTCAAGATGCAGAAACACTAAAAGAACATAACAGTGTTATAATAAATCCTTTATCATAACACAGTCACGACGATTCATGTGAATCAGTCAATCATGAACCCTTTTAGTATGAGATCGAAACCAAATGAAAAAGAGAACTACCTTACATTAGACAAGAAAATTTCATATGCAAATACAAATCCAAGAAAACCGGTGCTTCATTAAAACATTATAGTTGGGAGCTCTGCTCTACCATCCATCCTCACAAAAATACAAAAACTAAGTATATATACTCAGAGCAATTCACCCCCTTGGTAGAAGGAGGGTAGCTGAGACATTAAAGTCCAATTTAGCATGTGCAGGCTCCTCTGGTCAGATGAGGACATCAGATCGACATGGCTCTTTTAAGAAAACCTGCACATAGGACGATCTTGGGCAAACTTCCTGCTAGAACCTCCATGCCTTACATTCATAGATTGATTCGAGGTTTCAGATACCTGCTCAATTTTCATTAATTTCCTTCCTCCATGGCGGGTGACCAAGACTGCAAACACAAGGAACAACCATGCGCTTGCTTTCTAGGGCTCAAAGGCTAGCCTCCTTTTTATTTTGGCTCTGCCCTCAATGTAACCCATGGCCATGACCTGGCGCCTCACTCTAGAGGTGCTTCGACACTTCTCCTTTCGGGAGATTCCACCATTCCAGCATCCAGGATCCTTGGTGAATAAAACGGTGAAATGACCCTCCATATCGGCAGTTGGATCTGGCTTCAAAATCAACAGACACGATCCATTTTCCCTTGAACACATTGGCTCTATGTCCCTCATCTGCTTTGTCCCCTTTCCATACAACCCTGTGCTATGACCATGGGCCCACACCCAAAGGCACCTTCACATCTCGCGTATCATGGATGGAATGGAGTCGACCCTTGTATTTCAAATTTGTGATAGTCGAGATGGCGACTAGACTTAATCAGGTGCCACATGTCCTCCAAGACTAACGGTCCTGATCCTTTTGGGGATTCTCCTACTGGGAGTTCTCACTCCTCTTCCTCCAATCGCCTTTCCATATGACCCTATGCTATGATTGTGGGCCCGCACACAAAGGCGCCTTCGCATATCGCGTATCATGGATGGAAGGGAGTCAACCCTTGTATTTCAAAGTCGCAATAGCCAAGATGGTGACTAGACTTAATCAGGTGTCACATGTCACGACTGAATCAGACGACCACGATCATTTCAGGACTTTGTCCCTAAGGGATGAGCCCATGCACTACAAATCATACAACTCCACGGCTCTGGCTTACCTGATGACCATTGATTTTCTCCATCAATGGATCCTCGCGGCTGAAAACAAAAATGCCCGCTCGCTTGATTTTAAGCCTGAAATGGACTTCTTTTGTGTGTTGCACTTGACGCTCATGAATGCGGCCTTTGAATAAAACACATTTGATGGGTTTTTTTAAAACCCATTTCTTTGTGTTTTACACCAAGGGCCCGAAATCGGAGAGAAACACCCCCCTTACAATAATTGGTGCTAACATTAGGCTCCATGGGGAATAAATTCATCCTCGCAATTCTCTAAGAACTCCTTGCAGTTTCAGTGCCTTGTTGTTGGGCTATGGAGTCATTTATTAAGCCGAAAATAAATAGAAAAACAATATTTACAAAAATAGAGGAGTCATCTAAGGCTCAAACAAAACATTTCTTCCGGAAATGCCCATTTACTGGGCCATTAAAAACTTCTTCACCCTCCAAATCCTGCAACCTGTACGTGTTATTTAAGAATACTTCAAAGATTTTGAAGGGCCCGATCTAGAGGGCATCAAACTTGTTGTGTTTGCTCCTATCTTTCCTAGGTGCATCCTACTTAAGCACCAAATCTCCCAGCTCAAATTCCTCCTTCCTGACCTTCCTGTCAAAGGCCTGCTTGATCTTCTGCTAATGACTATGAGCTATGTCCATTACCTTCTCCCTAATCTATTGCACTTCCACCACTTGATGAATTCTTCTGACTATATGGTATGGCTCTCCTTCATGATCTTGAAAGAATTTCGCTACAGGCAAAGCACGCTGAGTGGGAAACACAACCTTCATCCCATAAACAAGTTGAAAAGGTGAGGTGCCCAAGGACTTCTTTGTTGTCACTCGATCAGCCCATAGAGAGAATTTTAACTTTGAATTCCAGGCCCTCTTATTGTCTTCCAACAATCTTTTAATGAGTTTGATTAGAATTTTATTTGAAGATTCTACCAGTCTGTTTCCTTGAGGATAATAGGGAGTGGAGTGAATTAGTGATATCTTGAACTACTCAAAGAACTTAACCAGAGGCTCAAACTTGAAAGAAGCAACATTATCAGTGACAATTCTACTGGGACAACCAAATATGGCTATGATATCCTCCAAGAAGCTGATAATTACCATGTGTGAAGCACTCCTGGTGGGGGCAACCTCTATCCACTTGGTGAAATAGTCTATTCCAGACAGGATCCATCTATGTTGGCCACTTGAAGGAGGATGAATTTCTCCAATGAAGTCCAACCCCCACTATTAAAAGGGTGTTGAAGCTACTACATGATTTAGTGGCAGAGATTTGAGTTGTTGCTTTCCTAAGAACCTTTGGCATTTGATGAAATCTCTGACTTCTCTGTAGACATCAATGAATAAGGTGGGCCAGTAGTACCCATCCTTGAGAATTTTGCAAGTTGTGGTCTTCCAGAAATGATGCCCTCCACAAAGGCCACTATGGAGATCAAACATAACTTTGTGGGCTTCCTGTGGGTTCAGACACCTCAGAAACACCCCTAAAGGGTCTCTCTAGTACAAGACTTGGTCAATAAGACAATATCTAACTGCCTTGAGCTTTAAATCTTTTGCCTTGATTTTTCCCATTCCATTAGGAGGATTCAACTCTTACAGAAAGTATAAAATGTCTCTGTACCAGGTGCATTCTGCTAGTGATAAGCCACCCTGAGAGCTTTTGCTGGATGACTCAGCTTGTTGATTTTCTGAGCAAGCATTGATGAAGCTAACCCCCAAGGCCTTGCAACTAGATTCAGCTAGTAGCTTGGCTAAACCCTGCCCTTTAACCAACTTGGTGGGCTTTATCTCTAGGTCAAACTCAAGGATCTTGGCAATCCATTTACCTCTTCTCCCATCTATGTCAGGTTGTATAAGGATGTCTTTCACAGAGGCTGAAGGAACGTATGCAGTCACTCTTGAGTGCAAGACATAGACTCTGAAAGATTTGAGAGATTTCACCAAGGCATAGGCTTGTTTCTCCATGATCTCATACCTGATTTATGCATTTCTTAATTCCTTACTGAAGAAGGAAATGGGTTTCTCTTGCCATTCCTCATTTTTATGCAATAAGACTGTTGCTACTGTATCAAAAGAAGCAAAAGAAAAAACTAGGAAATCCTTGGAATAATTAGGACTGATCAACACAGGTGCCTCAGTCAATGCCTTCTTTATTTGGACAAAATATTCCCTGGGTTCAGTAGTCCATTTTACTTCATTTCCCTTTCTGAGCATGGATGTGATGTGTTTCACCAACTCAGCAAAATTTGAGATGAACCTCCACAAAAAGTTAATCTTCCCTAAAAAATCCTGGACTTCCTTTCTAGACCTGGGAAGTGACAGGGTATAAATTTCCTCTACCCTACTGGGATCAATTCTCACTCCCTCTGTTAACTCCCAAAATAGCACCGTCATTTTGGTCGGGTTCTATGGTGGATAGCATGGCTATTGATAGTTTCCTCAATTCATTGTTGAGTCTTTTAGCTGCAAAATTTTAGATTTTGGTTTGACTTAAAAATAATTTGGATTGTAAAGTCTTCTTTTTCAAAATTGTCATTTTTTACTTTCCACAGCTAACTTGTTTTCAAAGGTTCATTGTGCACTGTGGAAAGTGCCCACTTTCAATAGCTAAGGAGATCATTTCATCAGTTGGCGCGCTGTTGAAAGTGTCAAATCTTAAAAGGTTCTTAAAATCAGTTCTCGGGTGGCACGTTGTCAAAGATACATGCTTTCAACAGCTAAGGAGGGTCTTCTACAAAGTGGCGCGTTGTGGAAAGTGCATACTTTTCGCAGCTAACAGGGGTTTACAAAGAGGCGCACTGAGGAAAGTCAAGATTATAAACAGCTAACAGAGGATGTACTCCCGGGTTGGCAACATCAGATCAAATCTTTGTTTCCATATCAGACATTGTTCAGAAAGGATCGTTTAGGGTTTTGAATTGCAAATGAAAAAATGATACTTAAACTTACAGGGAACTTTTCAATCCCTTCTTGAGCTCCAAATTAAGATCTGACAACACCATCGGAAATCTGAGATTCTCTAGATGTCGATCGACTATTCATATATGAAAAATGGATTTTTTATGACCGAGAAATTCGATTTTGAAAATTTGTCCGCTTTCAACAGCGCAGAAGGAAGAATTTTTGACTAGTTAGCTGTTGAAAGTGGCGAATTTCCGCAGCTAAGGAGCGTTTTTTTATGGGCTATGCGCTGTGGAAAGCCTGTAACGGCCAGAATGTTATGATTTTCGCCCAGATCTGGAATTTTTGAATTAAAAGCAGATTAAACCTTTTGGACTAGACAGATGGTGGATTA
>ML786839.1:204668-227477 GCA_009831015.1 Picea engelmannii
AATATCAGATCCATTGTTTTAGGATCTGAAACTGATTGTAAGAGGCTATAAAGCCAAAGACATTTGGAGTTCTAATGGTTCGATTTTGGATAGAGTAATAGGCTATTGTACTCAGACTTTTGATGTTAATACAGATCACAGGTCCCTTTCAATTTTGATTGTCAGTTTTCCATCTTTCTTCTGCATTATTGTCTATGTTGTCAAGATTTGAATGGCTATCATCCCATTGTTTAGCTCATAGCCTGATAATAATTCTTTTGATTGTCTCTTAGACCCTACATTGTACTGGTTTGGTTACAATCTTTTCTTCACCCACTTTAAAGCTATCTGTTGATTAATCAATATTTGAGAGCACTGTCTATTTGTTTATCATTTTCATGTTTGAATGCCATAAGCTATATTGAGTTGTCCCATTGACCCACATTCACAAAATACAAAAAACATTCATTTATTAAGTTACCAAGCACCTTTGGTCTGCAACCACAAAGGGTTTCTTGGAGTGATAACACCCTCTACTGATACTATATGGCCTAACAACTTCCCCTCCTTCATAGCAAACAAAGATTTCCTGGGATTTAAGGAAAGGCCAAACCTATGACATTTCAAGAAAACTTTCCTCAGGTGACAACAGTGCTCTTTATCAGACTTGGAGAAGACTGTGATGTCATCTAGATAGATCGCCACAAACTGATCTTTCTCCCCGATGAAGGCTATGTCCATGGCTCGCTAAAATGTTGCTCCTACATTCATTAATCAAAAACGCATTTTGGCATACATGAATGTTTCCCAAGGAGTGGTGAAGGCTATTTTTTCTCTGTCCTCAGGCATGAATGATATCTAATTATGGCCAGAAAAACCATCAATCATGGATATCCTAGATGCACTAGCTACCCTTTACAATATGTGTTCCATGTTGGGAAAGGGATAGTTGTCTTTCTTTGAGCTCCTGTTCGGGTTCCTGAAATCAACACAGAGCCTGATTTCTCCACTTTTCTTCCTCATTAGGCCCAAATTGGCCACCCACTCAAAATATCTCAAGGGGACAATGATTTGGGCATATAAAAACTTCTTCACTTCTCTCTCCATGACAGGAAACAACATGGGATTTATCTGTCTTAGCTTCTGCCTAAATGGCTTAGCCTCTTCCTTCAGTGCGATCTTGTGTTCAATGACAGACATGTCATATGTCTTGAGGTCTTCATAGGTCCATGCAAACACATCATCAAATTCCCTTAATAACTCGGTATGTTTGGCCCCCTACTCTTTGGTCAAACTTCTTGACAACTTGACAAACTTAGGCTCCTCTTGTGTGTCGATGTTGCACTCCACTGTATCAACATCTTCATTTGAAACCCTACCCTTTACTACCACATCATTTCCATCGAAAAATGTTTCTAAAGGGACTAGTCCCTTCAGAATGTGATTGCTAGGTAGATGAATAATATGGTGATTAGAAATTTTATTTAAAAATACCTCAGGGTGAGGGTGACTTTCGAGATCAGGATCCTGATAAATGTGCAATGCAGAAAATTCATCGATAGACTGAAGAATTTTTTTGATTTCAAGATCATCTTTGAATACCTTCCAATGCTTGATATTGTCTAAAACAGATGGCCTATATATTATCTCAACATCATATTTGATCTTAGGTAGCAGAGGGATCCTAAACAGACTAGCTGAGACAGCTAAGGAATCGGCCAAAGTATTTTCCTCTCTTGGAATAAAAGAAATGTTGAAAGCTAAGAAGAAATTATCAATCAGGTCCCACACCTCATTTTTGTAACTCCTGAGCTAAGGATGCTTAGCCCAATAAGCATTTTTGACTTGTTGGATTATCAACTCAGCATCTCTGAACACTGCTACCCCTTCAATTCCCATTTCTTTTGTAGCCCTTAAACCCAAAACAAGAGCTTCATATTCTGCTACATTATTGGTAGCTTCAAATTCTATCTTGTATGATAGGGATATGGTTTCCTAACAAGGCGACACAAAAACCAATCCATCACCAGCGCCTTTGCTAGAAGAAGCTCCATTGAAGAACATCTTCTAAACAGAGGTGGTTGGAGGAGGTATCTTGTGATTAAAAATGGGATTCTTTCTTATTTGAAAAGGGGATTTAGGAGTATCAGTGAGCTGCAATAAACTAGATCCCAAATCAGTGTCAAGTGCAAATATAGGATGATTGGTGGGGTCTGCTTCATCACTAACAATGTAGGCCAGCTGAGATTCTCTGTACAACCTCTTGTGTTCCCCTCCAAAGACTAGAATGGTGGCATATGTGAGATCCATCTGTAATGTTCCTCCAAGTTGTTTAATCCAATATCTTGACAAAAACATGACAAACTTGGGGGGAACATCAGCTACTACAATGTCCATGATCACACTCTTCATTGGCAGCTGAAATAAAGAGACCACCAAGTCTTTGATGACTCCAAGTCCTTGCACCCTCCTTGAATCAAAAGAGTGCAAGTCATGATAATCCTTTGTCACTTCCAGTCCCAATTCTTCCATGACTATTTTGGGCATAAGGTTGTGGGAAGCTCCTGAATCCATGAGGCAATTATGCAACACCTTATCATGTATGTTCAGGGATGTGTAAAAGGGAGGGGATGAATCATCTCTATCTTCTACCATGGGACCTAGGATGACTATTGGATTTTCATATTGAATATTTATTAAGTCTATGGAAGGATGGGGGGACTCAGATTGTAGCAGTTTGGAGAGGGACCTTTTGAAATATTCATTTTTAACTAGTTCTGAGAGGGGTACGGGAATTCTAATATTTTGAATTTCGTGCTCAAAACTAAAGGAGGAAAGAGGCTTAGGAGATTCCCTTACCTCAGAGATAGCTTCTTTGGTTGATGGTGAAGTATTCTGAGTTTTCTTTTCTTTAGTAGTGATTGTTGGAGGTTTAGAAGGCCTTTCCGCTATGAGGGGCTGATCATGGCTATCAAAATTCCCTTCTTTATTCTTTGACCTGAGATGGTATCTTTTAGGAGTGTTGTTGGCCTTTTCCCCTTTACCCAACTCATTGATTTGAATTTTCATAATAGATTCTTCATATGCATATTGAGTCAAATGGGGAAAAGGGGAAGTGTCTTCTATACAGTGAATTTCAGGGTTGAGCTCATCTATCTCCTCTCCTTCCTCATGAGCAACTAGGTTATTTTGGAGGGCGGGTTGAATCCTCTGATCATCTCTATATTTTCTCCTTTGTTCCCTTGGCAAAGACTATGGAACATTGTTACTAGGCCTCTTGAAGCCTTTGTTATCAGTATTTTGGGTATTTCTATACATGGGCTTCCCTTCTAACTCCCACCTTTCCATTCTAGATGAAAGTGATTTTAGCACTTTAGTTACCTTGTCTGCCTAAAGGGGAAAGGGAGAGGAAATGGATGGGGAGGCTTCAAGTCTCTTCCTGGATATGTCTCTATCAACCTTATTCCTGAGTCAGTCAACAACCAATATGTTAGATTCTACTTCCACGACTACATCCTACATGTGAGCCAGAGTAGTGGCTCTCCTTTCCCTCAACTGGAGGCAGAAATTGGGATCAAAAGCACTATCATAAGTGATATTAGCAGAGGCTTCTGAGGGCTTTATTTTAGCGGGGATATTATTGTACATTTTATTGAATCTCTTGGAGAAGTTAGAGACAGACTCTCCTTCCTTTCTCTTCAAAGACCCAAACTTTGTCATGTAATACATGAAGTCTTTTTTGTCTCCCCACTGTCTCAAAAAGGCATTATCCAAAGCCTCAATCCCATCGATATATCTAGGAGGTAGGGCCCTAAAACACTTTCTAGCCTTGCCTTCAAGGCTATGGATGAAAATACTCATCCATATGTCTGCACACATGATAACATGATCATCGTAAAACTATATAAGGCTTCAAGGTGTTCTTATGTAGCTATGTCCCCTTCGCCTGTAAACTTGGGAAGCTTCTTAAGGTATCCATCTGTTGGAAGGGAATTGAGAGGTTGAGGTAACAAAAGGGGAGCATACCTAGAAGCTATTATAGCCTCCATTCTGGTCATGGGGGGGTTTGCTCCTTCCATAGGAATATTAGGTGGAGGAGAACTCAGAGGAGAAGGAGATCAAACAGGGGATACTGGAAATGAGCTTCTAGGTGGAAGGGGGAACAATGGGGGATTTAGAGAGAAGGCTAAGGGGATTGAGTCAGCAGATGCTTCTCTCTGTGCAGTAGTAGCAACAGTAATAAGAGGAGGGGTGGTAAATCTAGGAGTGGGAAATCTTCTATGGTCCTGGGTCTATGCTAAGGTACAACTTCAGGGGGGAGGGGAGTTACAAGTATTTCTCCCTCCAATCCCAGACTAAGAGGGGAAAATTCAGCAGGAACACTTCCAAAATTTAGGAAATGAGAAACTTTAGAAAAAGGTCTGCTAGGAAGCTGAGAAGAAGAAAATGGAGTTTCTACAGAAGGAGATGGAAAATTACCTAGTTCAACAGTGGAATTTTCTCCTTCATAGGCCTTTCCTTTTCTGATAATCACCTCCAGATCAGCTTCAAGTGTAGCTAGAGGTAGTTTTGGATGGGACCGTGTGTGTTTACCTCTGGAAGCCACAACTAAAACAACAGGTTCTCCAAAGTGGAGTCATCAAAATGGAGTCACTAGGTGCACAATAGCAATCTCGTAGGGCTCTAATGCCTGATGCACCTTTAGAATCAAAGGATCGATGTCATTCGATCCTAGGGAAATTTTCAACTTCATCCCCAACAACGGTGCCAGAAATGTTGGAGTCAGAAGTCACTCTTGGATAGTAGTAGGAGTAAGCCCGATGCCCATCAGTTTATGTCACTATTTTTTGATAAAGGGTGATGAATGGAAATAAACTCATAACAATATCATTCTAACTCGGAAACTAGGCTAGGCAAGCACAAGCAGATGAGGTGTTGGTTTAACTTCAGACAGTAAGTTGTAATAAGGGTGAGTGGAGGAAGACTTATGTGAGGAAATGCGAAGGCCTACTGTAAGCATCAAGCTTCTAACAGCCTGTAGAAGAAAAACTTGAACACAAGAACCTCTTATATTAAATATGAAAAAACACTAAAAGAACGTAACATCGTTATAATAAATCCTTTATCATAACACAGTCATG
The DNA here is from genome assembly GCA_009831015.1 of Picea engelmannii. NCBI lineage: Eukaryota > Viridiplantae > Streptophyta > Pinopsida > Pinales > Pinaceae > Picea > Picea engelmannii. The sequence goes on from ML786839.1 coordinate 209,789, forward strand.
ACGATTCATGTGAATCATTCAACCATGAAACCTTTTAGTATGAGATCGAAACTAGATGAAAAACAAAACTGTGTTACATTAAACAAGAAAATTTCATATGAAGATACAAAGCCAGGAAAACTGATGCTTCATTAAAACATTATAGTCGGGAGCTCTGCTCTACCATCCATCCTCACAAAAATGCAAAAAATGAGTATATATACTTAGAACAATTCGCCCCCTTAGCAATAGGAGGGTAGATGAGACATTAAAGTCCAATTTAGCATGTGCAGTCTCCTCTGGTCAGACGAGGACATCAGATCGACATGGCTCTTTTAAGAAAACCTAGACACAGGACAATCTTGGGTAGACTTCCTGCTAGAACCTCCATTCCTTACATTCATGGCTTGAGTTGAGGTTTCAACTACCTGCTCAATTTTCATTAATTTCCTTCCTCCATGGTGGGTGGCCGAGACTTTGAGCACAAGGAATGACCACGCACTTTCTTCCCAAGGCTTAGAGGCTAGCCTCCTTTTTATTTTGGCTCTTCCCTCAATGTAACCCATGGTCATGACCTAGCACCTCGCTCCATAGGCACTTTGACACTTCTCCTTTCAGGAAATAACACCATTCCAACATCTAGGATCCTTGGTGACTAAAACTATGAAACGACCCTCCATATCCGTGGTTGGATCTGGCTTCAAAATCAATAGACACGATTCATTTTCCCTTAAACACATTGGCTCCATGCCCCTCATCTGCTTTGCCCCCTTTCCATATGACCCTATGCTATGACCATGGGCCCGCATCGAAAGGCACCTTCACATCTCTCATATCATGGATGGAAGGGATTAAACCCTTGTATTTCAAAGTCGTGATAGCTAAGATGGTGATCAAACTTAATCAGGTGCCACGTGTCCTCCAAGACTAACGGTCCCGATCCTTTCAAGGATTTTCCTACCGAGAGTTCTCGTTCCTCTTCCTCCAACCACCTTTCCATACGACCTTGTGCTATGATCGTGGGCCTGCACCCAAAGGCTCATTCACATATTGTGTATCATGGATGGAAGGGAGTCGACCCTTGTATTTCAAAGTCGTGATAGCCGAGATAGCGACCAGACTTAATTAGGTGCCACATGTTGTGACTGGATCGGACGACCATGATCATTTTGTGAATTTGGCCCCAAGGGATGAGCCCATGCACTAAAAATCACGCAACTCCATGGCTCTATCTTATCTGATGATCGTTGATCTGCTCCATCAATGGATCCTCACTGCTGAAAACAAAAATGCTCACTCGCTTGATTTTAAGCCCGAAATGGACTTCTTCTGTGTGTTGCACTTGATGCTCATGAACGCGGCCTTTGAATACAATGCATTTGATGGGTTTTTTTAAAACCCATTTCTTCACGTTTTACACCAAGGGCCTCAAATAGGAGAGAAACACCCCCCTTGCAAGAATTGGTGCTAACAGTGTCCATAGGTAGTAATACAACTTCCTTGAAGTTTTATGAATTTGTCTTGTCCTTGTTGTTGGAGGAGATGAGACGGAAGAATATGGAAAGACAGAGCATAGACACATTATTTGCAAGAGGACGCTCCCAAGAAAGAAATAGTTCTAAGTTCTCAAATGGGAGATATAATTCTAAGGGTATATCTAAATCTCCTAGAAATTTTTTAAAGGTATGTTGGAGATGTGGAAAATAAGGGCACTACAAGAAGCAGTGTAGATCCAAAGTTGAGAAAAATAAGGGATCTGAAGAATCTCCTTCTATAAAAGAAAATAACTTCAAGGAAGAAGGATGGGATGTGTACTTGGCTTCTTTAATCACATATGCAGTTCATGAGGCATGGTTGGTTGACTCAAGTGCATCCTTTCATATGACTTCCCACAGGGAGTGGTTCTGTGAATATGAAAGGTATGATGGAGGTAATGTTTTACTAGGTGATGACTCAACAACTAGAATCATAGGTTGAGGAAATGTCAAGTTGAGGCTCATAGATGGAAAGATTATAACACTACTTGGTGTTCTACACATCCCAAGATTTCCATAAATTTGATTTATGTATGCAAAATGGACGATGCAGGGGTAAAAAAAATATTTGAAAAGGAAACCTGCAGGATGGTTCGAGGATAAATGGTGTTGTTGAAGGGAGTTTTATTTGGAACTCTGTATTGTTGGATTAATGAGAGGGGGGGTGAATTAGTAATAAATAAATTTAATCCTTTCTCACCATAAAATGAAAGTGTTATATCAATGTATCATTATCATCCAATAGTTGCAGAGTAAATAAACAATGAATAAATGAGCAATCATACACATACACAGTACACCAGTGTTTTACGTGGAAACCCAAAGAGGGAGAAAACCAAGGAATGTTTTTTCTTATATGTATTTATGAATTACATTCATTGGAAGCACCAACTTCCTTTGTTTTCCATCTGCAACTGGAAGCAGGCTCCAACCCCCTAGTTTCTCAAGCTACAACCTGAGGGAAGCTACAACTCCCCAATTCTCTGGCTACAACTAGAAGGAGGATCCAACCCCCTAGTTTCTTAGGCTACAACCTGAAGGAAGCCCTAACTCCCCAATTCTCTGGATACAACCAAAATGAGGCTACAACCCCCTATGTTCTTCATCTACAACCAAAAGGTGGATACAACCACCTGTACTTTCCTCATCCAACCACCCTGACATATAAGTATAATGATGGAACCATTTTCACACTATCATTGTGAGATATACTATTGTAAACCTATACCAATCAACCTGTAATCAACTTGTACCATAAACAAGTGCATCAACCATGCACCAACTTGTACCAAACAACCTGTAATCAACCTGTACAATAAACAAGTGCATCAACCATGCACCAACCTGTACCTCAACTTGTAATCATCCTGTACCATAAACAAGTGCATCAAGCATGCACCAACCTGTACCTCAACCTGTAATCAACTTGTACCATAAACAAGAACATTAACCATGCACCAATATGTACCTCAACTTGTAATCACCATAAAAAAGTGAATCAACCATGCACCAATCTGCACCTCAACTTATACCATCAATGATTGCATCAACCATGCACAAAATATGTACCAATCATGCAATAAATACACATAAAATATGACTCATCGGGATGTACCAACATCATCAACTATACACCTCATGTATGCATCAACTCATCAAGAACTTTTCTCAACAATGTACCCAACATGTACCTCAACCATATGCCAAATACATATACCAATATAACCATCAAAATTTATCTAACAATTCATCACTCTATCCATAAACACAATACAATAAACCATTACATCAAACCATGTGCCACAACCTCGTCGTTATACAACTTGTATCTGTAACATACCTCAACCAAATCCCTCATCAATTTCATTATCCAAATCCAATTTGTAACTCTGTAATAGACCTAGTGTATATGATCACATACCTACAAACCTTCCTCAACAAGAGACTAGCATTTTCATCAAATTTTACTTTAGTCTCACATGACAAGTTTTGTATTAGTCAAAAATCCTAACTTTCAATAATCATAACTATGTACCTGTAATGAGTAAATATCTGAAAATGGTACACAATGTTCTTCAGTGTATTTTACGAAATTCCTCCAGATTTAACTACTTGGAACCTCTCAAAAAATGAGTTATAGAAAAAATGGCATACCTTGTTGAATTTTGGCTTATTCTAGAGATCGAACTTGTAGAGAATTCCCCACATAGAATATTTTATTTATAGATATGAACATAGTAAAAAACATACTACATATTGTACTCTATCCAATACATTTGGTCTTACTAAATTTGGATTTGTTATGAAGAAGTTATGACGTCTTTACCCGAAACCTATTTTAGACTAGTTTCAGGACTAGCCACAAACCCTATTTTCCACGGAGTGTATCTCCAAAAATACAATGTCCCACAATATGAAATGTTTATCAAAGCTACTTGGATATATTTCCTCAATGGCCTCCCAATTTCATGGTCTGAATCATTCTAGAAATTTTTTTATTGCAAAAATGGTGAGATGACTTGTAAATAACATACCTTAGAAAGCATCATCAAAATAATTTATCCTCCCTTAAATTTCGACCTTCTTTATGTAACGTCCCCGACCACCAAAAAGTCGGGCCATGCCACTACTTAGATGCTTCACTTAGATTTGAAACCCTTTTGTAACATTCCCTACCATCCATGTCGGGACACGCTATTCCAAAGAACTCTTTCATTCTCTCTGTGGAACATAATGTAACATATGCAATATCCAACTGAGTTATGCCACATACAATTTTCTATCTGTATGTAATAATAATATATACATACAGAATTCCTGTGGAAGCATTTATATATATAATGTAAATAGTTAAATACATTTGTAATTGCACGAATCCATATTGAAATAACAGTAAACACATACATGCAGCATATACAAGCAATACCCATACAAATAAACACAGTGATAATCGCACATATGATAACCCATAAAAATATGCGCATAAATAACAATGCAACATGTAAATTTATCACATAGTTGACACTTATCTTGGTAGTAATGTCACCAACCATGTGCGGACCTTCCACGAACCTCCAAGCCTTAGACCACAATGTTCATCACTCTCAACAGTGAGTCACCCATGAGCTGGGAATAAACTCCACTCAAGTAAAGGGTTCCTAACCAGGCTAATGGATCATGGAAAATAGGAAATACTCCATCATAGGTTCCTACTCAAACTAACAACCTACAGTGTCTCATTCCCCACATGCCTGTCCCACACAAGGAAGTGTGCCCCTTCTCTGCTCAACAATCCCTTGGCTACCCCACTTCCCTTCCAGGGCTTCAGCAATAGGCTGGAGAGGAAGTCTCAAATCCCTGAAGCTGTAGTTTAGCACCTTCAGGAATCAATTCCCAACAATTATCTCACTTAGAGAGAAATTTCTCATGGGCCTGACAACCCGCTTCTTCAGTCTAGCTTCCTAGCTAACCAACTACACCAACCTCTGTGGCCATGAATACAAGATCGGTATCATGATAGAAAGTAGGGAGGATAAATGACTACATGAGTGAAAATGGTCATGGCATCATGGTTGAATGATGGAATGAATGATGGAAAAGATGATCGTGCGAATGATGGGGGGAGGTTTGAAAATGAGGTAAGTCCCAACAATATGTATGCATGTTTCCAACTTGACACTTGTCATGTTGGGAGCTACTTTGGCCCACTTGTCCCAAACTTTGGAACTTAAGGATAAAATAATTATCCATACTTTATGTTTTAAGACATATTGATATAATATTCCTTTTTGGATCAATCTCCCTAGCTTATCCCCTTTTCTTATCTTAGCCCCTCTCTTTCCCTAACTAGTGGAGTTTAGTCCCCCATCTCTTTTATCGTGATTGGTCTGTGCGCAGTGATCTATTTTATATTAATCATGAGACATATACAAAAATAGGTGCACTGACCTTTAGAATCTAGACTCTCTAGCCTTAATTCAAAACATAAGCATCCTAGCTTACAATAACTGGCTCACTAGCCTATAAAACACAACATATACATAAAGGCTCCCTGGCCTCATTATCCCACACTCTTAAGTTTGTTGCGTGCAGTATCCTAGAATGTGCTCATTTCATCATTTTTACTGCGCAGTACCTGGACACACTATGCCATGAAAGGTGCATACAAAATTATATCAAAACATCTCAGCATCTTAAGAACATTATTATATTTACAATTGGTTCAGCCTGGGGATATTACAATCCCCTCCCCTTATTTATGCACTATCCTCAGTGCATTATATACCATGTACCATTCCAATTCTCTAAATTTTCCAATCTTTAGCTATTGAAATCTTGTTATCCATCTGGTGCTCTACTTTCCAACACCAATTCTCATACTCATACTGCAATAGGAATTCAATTTCTCTATTCCATAGAGATGCTTCTGGAAATAATTTAGCTAATTGTTCCTTATTACATGCTTCAATTATAATTCATTGAAGCAACAACTGGCTGAAGATCCATGACGTTCCACCCAGCCTTATATCTCACTGTTGATAAACGTTGAGTAACATACCATCCCCAAGCATGAGATATTACTCCATCAGGACAATGGCTTCCCAAGATAACCATGTCCCACAATCAATATCAACATAGTCTAGGCCAAGGTACCAAACCTCAACAACAATTCAACCAATGATTTCTCTTCCCCACATGCCTATACAACCCAAGGTAGTATGCACCTTCACTGTCTAATAGTTCATTGACTTCTCAACTTCCTTTCCAAGGCTTCAGCACAGGCCGGACAGGAAGTCTCAGAGCACCATGGCTCCATGAGTTCCCAATTTAATCATTATCATCTCATCTGCATCATACACATGCAATTATCATGATAGAGCATTATAAAAATTCCATTTTATAAATCAAATTAATTTCATAAGGAATTCGACTTTTCCCAAATATGAAATTCTCTTTATATTGCATACAACCAACAAATTGTCATCATTTTTTGTATATCATAATTCATCATGCACATCACCTTATGCAATGATTCTTAGAATTGCCTGCACCAAGCAATTCAATTACAATTACCAAATAATTTAAGCACATAGAATGACTCATCATCCTACACATATGCATGTTCATAATTAACGACAATAAGTTCACTTCTTCAGTTTTCTGAACAAGAAATTTTCTGGAGTCACTATTCCTGTGACTACCCCACTTGCAACTTTCCTGTTGCAATGTTTTACAGTTCCTGAAATGTTCTCAACTTCTTGAGTTAGCAAAAATTTCAACCAATAGTATAATTATTTCCATGCAAAAGCATATATACATGCACTCACATAATGCATTCAACAAAATTCATTTAAGTATACAATTCCATCATGTATGAGTGTAACTCTGCCACTTACTAGGCATGAGTGCAACTCTCAATGCCTATTTATTCAATGCACCTTTCTATTGATTTTCAGAATGAACTTTATCTAATTCATGCATCTCACCATCCATAAATTGGAAATCTGGCCAATGTCTTGACACATCTCCACACACTTCCCATTGTCTTCACAATTACTTGGATGCCTTCCTTTTCGACCTGAACACTACACCAAGAATACAATTTTGTACTTTTTATTAGTGTTAGCAAAACGGTTGCAGTCCAAGTTTTATTTAAAGTAGGAAGATCATTGGGTATTTGTGTGGCACCTAACCTTTCTATATACCATACCTTGCCATATCCAACCATGTCCTAGTCTCATACATGACTAGCTTTCTTAGCATCATTCCTATAACAAATTATTATATTTTGTTTTCTCTGGTTATTTACTCATAACCAAATTAATATGACATGCTACTATGTCAGTGTGTGCATTCAAAAGCTAAAATCTTTGATAAATATAACATGCCTCTAGCCTTTACCACACCTAGTGGTAACTTAATCTTGTCAATGCACTTAAACAATACCATACAATGTAGTATAAAATTCAATTTGGGGAAATTCTTACCTGGATTTCCCTTTGGAAATTATACAACATAATTTCCAAAAGAGAGATACTTACATGCTGGTCTTCCATTAAACGAGTTTAATGCTACCTGATTAGCTGATGACTATAGAAGTTCTCATGCTTCCTTATCAGCCTCATAATTCAATATTCTAGCCTTATGTTTCTTCCATTCGTGTGTAGAAACATTATCAACAACACTTGCAAACATGCAAGCATTATCACCCTATGGTTGTCCCAACAAGCCATAAAATACTTGTTGCTACAGTAATTGCAGCAACTTATTTCTTCCTGTATCACATTTACTTGTTTATCCCAGAAATCTTCCATTCTTCTGGATTCCCGAATCTTCAGGTGCTCCTCACTATAACCACTGTGCATGATTATTTCTGATTTGAGCACTTTCTAGCCCAAAGCACTCTTGGTTTCCTTTGTTCTTCCATCCAAATGCTAGACTAATATTAACCTTTAGCTTTTTTTTACTTCCTAGATCCATCTATTCCAACTCATACTTGGATGAATTATAATTCCCATCATGTTGTATTATAGACTATGGATCTTCAACATCCATTTATTTTTCGGATTGAGCTATTTCAGCTCATCCTTGACTGGATAATTTAGTATTTTAGTTTTCTTGCATTCTTCTCCACTCCTTGCCAACTAGCCTCAAATTGGCTTGCATAGCTAATATCTTATCATTTTGTAGGGATGCACATCTGCCTTCTTCCCTGGCTACATATAATTAATTAAAAGCACTTAATGCTACCTTTAATTTACTAACATAATTTCCAATGGTGCTTCCACCCCTTTGAAATGTCACTCATGGCTCTGTGATACTTGAGATAGATTCTTCTCAGGCACCATCTCTTTTACATTCAAAACTATGCATAGAACCATTTTCCTTTTCATGGTTCTTTACTGACTCTCTACAAAGATTCATTTCAATTTAAAGTATTTCTTGGCTTTGACATCTCCATGTTATTGTTGAAATATCTTCAATACACTTGGAATGCATTAATAATATCTACTAGTATTCTTCTTTCCCTATTGGATTGTTTTCATGCATTCCCATTTGCTTGATATCTATCCCGTGAATTCTTCTTCCATTATCCTAGCATGTTCATGGACTTGCAACTACATATTATGGTGATATTAATTTTCAACATTTCACTATTATTCAGATCCCTCTGATCCAACTCCTACATCACCCAATTCTATTTCTAGTCATGTTTTCTAAGTCACCTTGGACAGTTAACACCAACTTCCTTCTTGAGGTACTTGATTTATCCTTTCCTTAACTGATCCTATCAGTACTTAGATTTGCTTGTTGTCTATTACTTTCCCTTGTCTTGACCAATCTGATTTCAACCTGCCTTGCACAATCCAATTCTACCATGTCATAAATAATGCCCTTCATACCATGTGTTGTTCCGGCAGAGTCTATACTTAAGGCTTAGAAGTACAGTGTCTAGGCATCCGAAAGTGAGTAAGGGGTAGGGAAGGAAGAAACATCAACCTTTGGTAAGGCAAACTAGAGCTGATTTCTGAGTTGGGGTTGTCTAGATTCCAACTGTTCCTGGATGTTTATATCCCTCTCAATCACTGCCCATGAACGTTCGAGTTCAACCTGAGTAGTGGTTGTTTTAAGAATAGTATCAAAAATATTTAAGGAAATATCTGTCTGATCTGATAGTCTGGGTTCGATATTAGGCTGTCTTGTTATAGGGACAGTCATAGAGGAACAAAATGATAATAAAATCTCGGGTGAAATTTAGGTGTTGTCTCAATTCGGTCATATAAAGGAGAGTTTACAGTTCCAGGAGTGAAAATAGGGTGCAAACCAAAGGCCCTTTCCTGTAACTGAGTTATATTTTAATAAATATGTATGAGGTGGGAGAAAACATTAAGCTGTCTATCATGTAAGGCTCCTATCAGGGGAGAGTCTCATTTATAAACAGAAGAAGAAAAAGATAAAGAAATAACCCAATGAAGCATAAAATATATATAGAATTCTAAAGTGTTGACTAGTCTTATACCTGTTGATAGATGGTATAAAGGAAAAACAGTGAACAATATAGAAAACCAGAATTCATTCACTATAGTAGAGGTTGTACTAAATTATAGTGAAACATTCATCAGATACAATTATGAAATGAAATGAAATATGAGATACAAGGAAACAAACTCATAACACAGTCATGATGGAATTGAGAATCTTCGGATTTTCTTTATATTAACTCTCAAGATAGAAAACCTCTATTACAATCGACACAAAAAGGTCCAACCCTCTTTCTTTCTTTCTATGGTATATTTATACAGTTTTACATAAGATGGAATCTCAATCCTTACAAGATTTTCAGTTACGATAAGAAGGAGAACAATCGTTCCATTTCTTCATCTCTGTCTTTATTTGGTACCAGAAGCTTGTCCTCTTGTATGCTCAGTACAAGTGACACATCTTTCCACCAGCTGAGATATCAACCTTGACGGTTTCGCTTGACAGTTGGCCTCAAAAGAGTAACAATCTCGAGCTAATTGCGGTAACCTTTCTTCCATCTGTCAGTCTATGATGTCAATAGTGCATAATTGCACACTTGGTTTAATCATACATTTATCTATTTGAACTATGTCTACCATAGTTACTTGTGAGATTTCGGCCGAATCTCTTTCTTCTTTTTCATTTATACCAAGAGAAATTTTCTCTATATTCATTTGAATCAATGTCTCAGCATTTCCTTCACTATCAATACCTAACAGATTACCATCTATAGAACCAAAAGCCTCTTCAAAGGATTTCATTACCCTCTTGGCTTGTAGTTTACCTTCTGATATATTATGCTCCCATTCTTTCAATAAAATATTTCCTCTAGTCTTCTCTGAAATGGAAAACTTGGGAGTACTTCCCGATTCCCTATTGTTTGTAACTATTACAGCCTCTTGAAAAGCGACCCGAGCTACTCCATCTTCTCTTTCTCTGACAGATAAATTTTCCAATACTTGATCAACGAGTAAGCATTTGTCCTGAATTAGCTCTACCTTGGCGAGTAAACTTTGCTGGGCTGCAGAAACTCTTCTCTGAATCTCCATCGCCTGGGATTGGAACATCTCGATATTTATAACTTCACTTTCGAAAATTTCTACTCTAGCCTGTAGCTGTTCAATCAAGTCTTTTTGTTGGCCCGCTTGTATCTGACCATTCTGAACCACCAGCTCTTCTTGTTCGAGCTTAGTTTTGAGCAGCTCTATCTCCCTTTTATCGTCCATCCTTTCTTGTTCTATTCCTGCGCTCGCCTAGTCCTTGGCAGCCTCCTCTTCTACGGCTAGTCTAGCTTCTAAGGTTTTGATGAGGTGATTTTTTCACTTCAGCTGATTTTTCAAAACCCCGAGTGAAAATTGGTTTGTTGTAGCATATGCCCCTAATGTCCTGGCTATTTTTGTAGCAAAATATTCTTTCTTCTTGTCTTTCCCATTGGTCAACACTTTGTACTTATTGGTTGTTGATCCCCCTTCCTGATATAATTCTCTTTTTACCAGAGACTTTCTCTTCTTATTGAAAAAGAACTCATTTGGAGGGAGCTCTTCCATCCTTATAGGTCTCAATTCTTCATTTAAAATCCACCCTGCGTCTATGTTTCCCTGAGTTGACTCCAAGGGAGTAATGGATGGGATGGGATCTCTGATTTTATTAGCTGGCTATCTTGGAGTAGTAACTAGAGTTTGCTTTTTCGGTGGGTCGGGAGTCTTTATCTCTATTTTTTGACTCCTAGTTTGTTCTTCCCCATCCTGGTGTTTTTCTTGGCTGGGTGTCGCATCTTTGGAGCCTTCGACTTCTTTTTGTTTCACCTTTGTTTTACTTTGATTCTCACCCTGCAATACTGCGGGAAGACAACTGCATCTATGTTCTTGGAATTTTAGAACATTGGCCCTCTCTTCGGGTGTCAGGGCTTGTATCCGAGCCAAAATCTCGGCATAAGATCTTTCACCTCGAAAAATTTCATCCGAGGGTGAATTCTCGTGTTCGAACCTTTTGAGTCCGCAACTGGCCAAGTGATTACTTATGACCCTTTGCATATCATGCTTCTTGAATTCAATATGAACCAATTTTAGGTCTTCCAGGGCTGCTGCCTCAGCTTTAGCATGCCCGAAATCTAACAAAGAATATGAATTTAAATGAACAGGGAAAGGTGGCCATACCTTCTTTGAATATCCCTTACGCTCCTTGCTTATGAAACTGATTATGGTTTTAAACCTCATGACAAGCCAACTTGTCGTGTATGAATAATGGTAATGCATGCAGGGGAACAGAAGCCATGAAAACTCTAAGATATGAGAATTTTTCTTCTACATACCAGTCGGCTATATTTCTCAGATTCATCGCTAAACTGTCGGAGATCCTAGGTGGTGGGTGGCCGAAAATAGTGACATGCAGCGGTACCATTAACCAGTTAAAGATTTCATACACAAAATCTGTCGCTTTATTTTCCCACAATTTTGAATGGTAGACATGGATGGGCTCAGCCTCTAATGGATTCCAACTCCATCTCATTAAGGGAAAGGGCATTAGAAAAGCACAGGGCATCCATAATGTACGCGAACATAAAGAATGAATCCATCTTTCCACTCTCCCTCTGCACCTGATACTCTGTAACTCGACTGGTCAAGCTATCAGACAACATTTTAGCCGAGTTGAAGGAACATCCTTCGGCGACTAAATGTATTAGAGTCACCCACTAAAGAAATAAATGTGTGGTGTCCTATCTCCTATATAATCTACAGGTCAACATAGCTACATATTTGAACTGTGGTTCCAAGGAAGCTATTGAATATATACCATTACTGTCTGCCCTGAACTTCACATGGTGTGAAACCTAATCTATGATTAAACTGGACATAGTCTTGTCATATTGCACACATTACTTCTGTTTGAAGTTCTCCAAGAATTCGGCATCGTATGTAAGGTCTGACACGGTAGGCAACTTGTACATAGCCCGCAGTTGTTCGGGTCTGAAAGTCCTGATAGTGACTTTCTGTTCATTGATGATGGTTTTGGTTGGTATGTCCACATGGTCTAATGCCCACCGGACCATATCATAGTAATGGAGCAGTCATGGCCTGGCCTCTACTTTATGCATTCCAGATTGGATGATGATCTTATATTTGGTGGTCAGGTCATCTTTTTCATTGTCACTAAAATCATCAGAATAATCTACCAATTCAGACTGTAGAACATCAGAAACAAACAACCAGGTCTTGACAGAGTTGACACTTCAAGGTGAAGTATCAATGACATTGTCTGAACCTTGTCCCAAAACGTCAACGTTGGCTTTAGATGCTTTTCACGGGGCCATGGCAGGGGATCCTGCTTTAGCTCTTCTGCGATAAAAATATGTATACATTCATAAATTAGTTCGTTGAGAAAAATTTTCTCTGCGTAATATAGAAATGAATTTGTGATAAAAAATAACATATCTATATATTCAACCATTTAAAACTCGGTACTTTTCAAAAACAGAATGGTCAAATCATGCTTAAATATAAATTTAGCAATAAAAACACAATCCTTACTTGTCGATTCGCCTTGTTTTTAATTAATGCCATAAATTTTGGCAGTTCGAAATGTTAGTTGGCACAAGGAAAAATTAAGACTGCCTCCTAGACTGTGCATGCATCAAATCATGAGAAATACTGGCTTAGCTCAATTAATCAGGTTTTATTGATGTTAATTAATCTTTTTGTACTCACTACATCGAGAGTTTTCACTTTAACCCTTTGAACCTCTAAGACCCGAGATTGCGATGATTATCTTTGGTTCATAAAAAATGTAACTATGATTAGGTGCTTACTTAATTACGTGATTATTTATATCGCAACTTCGCGACTCGAAGATTCAAAGCTATAGCTTCTGGGAAGTTCGTATGCTGAGTTGCGAAATCGCAAGTTCGTGATGATATGTTTTCATTAAAATGGGGGATAAAACTGGATTAAGTGTTTAATTAATTACGTTTCTATCTTTATCGTGACTTTGCGACTCGGGGCTTTGACAGTGTAGATTTTAAAGGAAAATACGACGAGTTGCGAATTTTTGACAGAGCTTAACCACGACTAAGCTTTTTACCTTTAACATTAATGTGGGTTACTAAAACAAGAATTTCATGGTTTCGACTATCAAGGTTATGACAGTAATACTTTTGGAGTTAGTAAACATTGAGACGTGAAACCCCGATGATGCTTAGCTGTAATTTAGAAAAATTTTACTCTTGCTACTGACCTGGATAAAACTTTAAAGTGATTTCACCATTTCGCTCTTCGGGACTTGTGAACTATGTGATCTATAACATCCGACATACAAAATCCCGAGGTAACAAAAAGGGGAAAATCATTTGAACAAAAAGTAGAACTCGCCTTGAGAGTATGATAACCATCGCCATTCGCGTGATAAAACTTCAGATATTTTGGAACAAATGAAGGAAAATATGAAAACCATCTTTCGATTTCGAGCATTAAGATATGAAATTCAAAACTAGCTAAAAAACAAAGGCAGCTCCAACATAGGCTCCAACTAGGGATCATGTTTTCCTATAAGATGAAAAGAATAGTAGACCACGTGCCGATATTGGGTAAATGGAGTCAATGGCTTTAATCTAGCGAAAACGTTCCTGAGAACAGGATACCAAAGGGGAAAGGGACTTCGTTTTTTACCTTTGAAAAGATTTTCAAAACTCAGATACTTTTTAAACTTAGCTATAGTCTCTTTCATGACTTTCTCCTTCCCATTACTGAATTCAGGTCTGCCTTAAGACAATCAAAATAGTTCTAGGAAACCCAACAGATCTTGTGGCTATCGGCTTGAATCAAAAGAAGAAGATTATATGTTTTTAATCAGGAATCCCTGTCTGAACATGGGATGTAGATCAGATTTTAAAAAGAATTGGTTACCGGAGTAGAGTGATATTCATGTATAATAGCCTTACAAATATCTCAGATATTTCTTCACTGCCAGCGAGCCTGTTCAATACCCTGGTGAAGTTATCTGGCCCCTTTTACTGAATTTCTTTTCACCACTTCGAAATATATTTGTGCATTTAAATTCTTAGACGAGGGAAATCATTTCTAAATTTGGACTATATGGGGGCAATCATTTCTGAATTTCCTTTCACCACCTGTCTTGTAACTTGCTTTTTTTTTAGAGCGTGAAGATGGGGGCAATCAGTTTGTATCAGGGATGATATCTATGTAATATTTTGCATTATAGGTCTGTTAACTTACTTTGATTACTCGGTACCAACCTTCCCTTAACTTTCACAACACCTTCGTTCACAGGGAGAAAGGGAAAAATAATTTTTTTGGGGTATTCTATTTGAGAAAGCCTCAATCCTCCAAAACTATTGAAAAACCTAGGAAAGTCAGGATCACTTTAAGCGTCACTTTGTTTAGCAAGGGACCGAGGAGTTGTGAAGACCTGCTTTCTTTCCACAATCTGCTTTGAAGCTCTCGAGGTTGAAACGTAATCTCTTCTCCCTATGTATGAAAAAAAGGGAAAGATGTTGACTTTTTAAAGGGTAAACCCAAAAACAGAAAAGGTTGATAGATAGAGACTTATGGACTAAAAAACAAAGGTAAAAAAAAAATCAAAACAGACTCTTGAAAACCTTTTTCAGGGGCGCTTTACTTTGACTGACTGCTTTAATTTGAGTGACTTGTTTATTTTTTCTTATTCTTTCGTAAACGATTAAACATGGAGACATTCTGTTATTTATTAGTTCAGACGATGTTGTTGTCTGAATGAGGTTATCTCAGTTTTATTTGATAGCCCTTCAGAACAAGTCTTTTAGGAAATCTCACCTTTACCTTATCGTTTCATTTTCTTTGCAAAATATCAAAAATCTTTGGTATCACCTGTTTAAGCCAATTTATTTCTGACACCCAACTTTCAGTTTATTTCTCCTGCTTGTTTTGTTTGTAGCTAGAATCCTGTAAAAGACAAATGCGAAGGTTATCGAGGTTATCTGAAAGGTGTTGAAAATTCATGAAAGAAAATCAGAATAACAAAGAGAAATGAAAAATATATATACACAAGTAAAAATTCTATATATGAATATACAAATCTAAAATTAAATGAAATTTATTTTTATTTATTTATTTATTAATTTTTTTTTTTTTTTTTGGCAACTGTTTATGTCATATAATGCTTTAGATAACGCCCGTTGACAGGGGCGTTGAGGATTTCACCGTCTAGATTTTCCAGTAGGAAAGAATTTTTTCCTTTGAGAGTCGAGAATCTAAATGGCCCATACTAGAGGTGATTGAATTTACCATGTTTCGTTGCTTCTTCCCTCCTTGCATCCCACCTTAATACTAAATCACCTGGGAGGAAATATTTTTCCTTCACCCTACGATCGAATAATTCCTTCATGTCGTCTTGATACTTCTATAACCTTTCATCCATTTTGACCCTATGTTGTTGAACCTCGATTAGCTGATTTATCCTCCTGTTGACGTGATTTGGTTCTTCTTTCTGATCTTGCCACAGTTTCATCACGGGGAGTGTTAAATTTATAGGTAACACCACATCTGTCCCATATACCATCTGAAAAGGAGACATGCCAATAGAATTTTTAGTGCCTATGTGATTTTCCCACAAAGCATACTTTAAATGTACATGACAAGACTTTTTGTTTTTATCCAACGCTTTCTTAATTAGATTGATCAGGCTCTTGTTAGACGACTCGTCCAGACCATTTCCTTGGGGGTAGTACGTTGTAGAATGGCCAAGAACGATATTATACTTTTCACAGAAGTTGATCATAGCCATAGATTTGAAAGCCTGGGCATTATCCATGACTATCTTTTGGGGGCAGCCAAATTTTGACAAGATATTTTCATCTAAGAAATCTATTACCACTGAGTCAGTTGCCCTTTTAGTTGGAATAGCTTCCACCCATTTGGTAAAGTAGTCTGTGGTAGTTAAGATCCACTTGTGTTGGGCGCTAGAATGTGGATTAATCTCTCCTATAAAATATAGCCCCCATTGTTGAAAAGGGGCTTCCGTTTTGACCAGAACTAAAGGTAGCGCCGAGAGTTTCTATTTACCTACAAATAGATGACAAGGGCTATAGGCTCGGACCTTGGCGTTAATGTCTAAAAAGAGTTTTGGCTAGTAATACCCATCCCTTATAATTTTGTAAGTTGTGGCCCTCCAAGTGTGGTTTCCTCCACAAACTCCTTCATGAAATTCACTTATAACCCTTTCTGTTTCTGACTTGACTAAGCAGACTAACAAGAAACCAAGCAGGTCTTTCCAATATAGTTGATTTTTGGCAATACAATACTTAACAGCATGAAGCTTTAAAGTCCTGGCTTTTGATGGTGATAGTTCACTCAGGCATTTTAGAGTTAGCAGGTAGGATATTATGTTTCTATACCATTCTAATAATACAAAATTCTCCTTGATCTTAATTGCACTTGTTGGTTCATCAAGCTCGTTTACGTTCATATTTTCCTCATATCCCTGCAGGCAGTTTATATCCAAAGCTCTGAGATTTGATTCAACCAAAAGTTTGGCCAGGCCTTGTCCTTTTATCAATTTAGTAGGTTTGATTTCCAGGTCAAATTCTTGAATCTTGGCCAACCATTGTCCTGTTTTCCCGTCACTGTCTGGTTGTACCAAAATATCTTTCACAGAACTGGTCGGTACGTACGCAATGATCTTGGAGTGTAATACATATGTTCTAAATTCCTTCAGTGCTTTTACCATGGCATACGCTTGTTTTTCTATTATATCATATTTAAGTTTTGCGTCTCTGAGGCTCTTGCTGAAAAAGGCGATCGGTTGTTTGAAACCCTCTTCGTTCTTTTGGAGGAGCACCACCGCAATCGTGTGTTCGAAGGCAAATGAGGAAATAAGAAAGTCTTTTAGATAATCGGGACTTGCCAATATAGGTGCCTCGGCTATGAATTTCTTAATGTGTGCGAATGATGCTTTGGCCTCTATTTTCCACTTTACTTCGCTGTTCTTTTTCAGCATATCTGTGATCAATTTTACAATTTTAGCGAAATTTGGGATAAATCTTCGTAAAAAAATTATTTTTCCTAAGAAAGATTGAATTTCTTTTACATTTCTAGGAATGTTTATAGTGTCTATCACTTCAACCCTCTTAGGATCAATCTTAATTCCATCCTTAGATACAACAT
>ML786839.1:227527-243414 GCA_009831015.1 Picea engelmannii
CCTCTTAGGATCAATCTTAATTCCATCCTTAGATACAACATGACCCAATAATTTACCCTCTTGCATGGCGAAGTGTGATTTCTTGGGGTTTAAGGATAGACCAAACCTGCGGCATTTTTCGAATGTTTGTTTAAGATGTACCATATGCTCTTCGTCAGATTTGGAGAAAACCGTTAAATCATTGAGATAGATGACTACAAACTTATCCCTCTCTCCGATGAAAGCAATGTACATAGTGCGTTGGAACATGGCTCCTGCATTCATCAAACTGAAAGGCATTTTATCATACATGAACATACCCCAAGGAGTAGTAAAAGTTGTTTTTTCTTTATCTTGTTTATTCATGGAAATTTGATTATATCCAGAGAAATCGTCAATCATAGACATTCTATTCGCCCCAACTACCCTTTCTAGCACATGAGCCATTTTAGGCAGCGGATAGTTGTCTTTAAGAGAGGACTTATTTAAATTTCTGAAATCCACGCACAATCTAATTTCTCCACTCTTTTTTTTGACCGGGACCAAATTTGCCACCCAATCAGAATATCTCAGAGGTACTATAATTTTCACCTCCAAAAGTTTCTTCACTTCTCTCTTGACTACAGGAAATAAAATGGGGTTGATATGCCTAAGCTTTTGTCTAAAAGGTTTGACCCCAGGAATTAAAGGTATCTTGTGATCGATCACGACAGTGTCATAGGTTCTTAACTCATCGTAAGACCAAGTGAAAATGTATTTAAATTGTTTGAGTAGGTCCTTATACTTGTCTTTTATTTCAGGGGGGAGGAGTTTAGATATTTTAACCATCCTGGATTCCTCTTTGGTTCCTATGTCACAGTCCTCCACCTCTTTTGGTTGGGGTTGTAAGGTGGATTTTACAGGTATGTTGTTTTGATCAAACAATCTTTCCAGAGGGATCAGTCCCTTCAGAATCTAGTTATTTTTTAGGACCAGCATACGATGATTTGCAATTTTGTCTTGGAAAGCTTGAGGATCCTCCCCTTCTTGCATGATCCATATCTGGTCATTCTAATTTTCTTGATCTGTGTGAGTTTCAAAAAATTCACCTACTGCTTGAAGAAACTTCTTAATTTTTTCCTCATCCTCAAAAACCTGCCAGTGATGGATATTATCTGGTATAGATGGTCTGTGTCTTATATCTATTACTTCAATTTAAGGGTTGTAGGAGGAGTGAAAGTCAAAGCTGATTTAGCTAATGCATCAGCATGTAAGTTTTCTGCGCGTGGGATGAAGTGGAAATTTACAGACGAGAAAAAGTTTTCCATCAGATCCCAGGCACAATTCCTGTATGATCTTAATCTGGGATGCTTGGCTTAGTATTGTCGATTTATTTGTTTGACTATTAACTCTGCATCTCCATATATCTCTAGGTTATTAATTTTTAGCTTCCCGACAGCCTCTAATCCTAAGACCAAGGCTTCATATTCACATACGTTGTTAGTATAATAACTGAAGGGTCGACGATATATCGACAGCGGATGAATTTTCTACAGGACTTTTTCCTTTGTGTACTACAGAGGTTATAGGACGGGTTTCGCTTCTAACTTCATAGTAGTTTGACGTTAGATATTTAGTGTCGAAAAGAGGGCTGCATGAATTTGAAGGTTCAGAATAACTCTTGGTCTTCAATTGTAGGTATTTAGGTTGATATATTGCATGGGTCAGCTTAAGAGAGCCTCTCGCCTTTAAAATCTTCTCAGGATCGGTAACAGGTGTGGTCTGTTTACCATCCGGGTTTTGCCTAGTATTCCTTTGTCCAGATGCCAACTTATTAATCATGGAGTCACCAAGTGAAATATTGGAAATCCTTTAAAAGGTGTGCACTCTTTGTTCACTATCAAAAGGTGGCACTTTCAACGAAGAAAAAAAAATGTTGTTTTCCCAGGGAAAAATATTTCGTAGCTTCGGTCCCCGACAATGGCACCAAAAAGATGTTGTTCCAGAGTCTGTACTTAAGTCTTAGAAGTAGAATGTCTAGGCATCTGAAAGTGAGTAAGGGGTAGGGACGAAGAAACGTCAACCTTTGGTAAGGGAAACTAGGGCTGATTTCTGAGTTGGGGTTGTCTAGCTTCCAACTGTTCCTAGATGTTTATATCCCTCTCAATCGCTGCCCATGAACGTTTGAGTTCAACCCAGGTAGTAGTTGTTTTAAGAATAGTATCAAAAATATTTAAGGCAATATGTGTTTGATCTGATAGTCCAGGTTCAATATTAGGCTGTCTTGTTACAGGGACAGTCATAGAGGAAAAAAATGATAAGAAAATCTCGGGGTAAATTTAGGTGTTGTCTCAATTCGGTCGTATAAAGGAGAGTTTATTGTTCCAGGAGTAAAAATAGGGTGCAAACCAAAGGCCCTTTCCCGTAACTGAGTTATATTTTAATAAAGATGTATGAGGTGGGAGAAAACATTAAGTTGTCTATCATGTAAGGCTCCTATTAGGGGAGAATCTCACTTATAAACAAAAGAAGAAAAAGATAAAGAAATAACCCGATGAAGCATAAAATATATATAGAATTCTAAAGTGTTGACTGGTCTTATACCTGCTGATAGCTGGTACAGAAGAAAAATAGTGAACAATATAGAAAACCAAAATTCATTCACTATAGTAGAGGTTGTACTAAATTATAGCGAAGCATTCATCAGATACAAATATGAAATGAAATGAAATATGAGATACAAGGAAACAAACTCATAACACAGTCATGACATAATTGAGAATCTTCAGATTTGCTTTATATTAACTCTCAAGATAGAAAACCTCTATTACAATCGACACAAAAAGGTCCAGCCCTCTTTCTTTCTTTCTATGGTATATTTATACAGTTTTACATGAGATGGAATCTCAATCGTTACAAGATTTTCAGTTACAATAAGAAGGAGAACAATTGTTCCATTTCTTCATCTCTGTCTTTATTTGGTACTAGAAGCTTGTCCTCTCATATGCTCGGTACAAGTGACACATATTTCCACCAGCCAAGATATCAACCTTGACGATTCCGCTTGACAGTTGGCCTCAAAAGAGTAACAATCTCAGGCTAATTGCAGTAACCTTTCTTCCATATGTCAGTCTATGATGTCAATAGCACATAATTGCACACTTGGTTTAATCATACATTTATCTATTTGAACTATGTCTACCATAGTTACTTGTGAGATTTCGGCCAAATCTCTTTCTTCTTTTTCATTTATACCAAGAGATATTTTCACTATATTCGTTTGACTCAATGTCTCAGCATTGCCTTCTCTATCAAGACCTAATAGATTACCATCTATAGAACCAAAATCTTGTTCAAAGGATTTCATTACGCTCTTGGCTTGCAGTTTACCTTTTGATATACTGTGCTCCCATTCTTTCAATAAAATATTTCCTCTGGTCTGATCTGAAATGGAAAACCTGGGAGTACTTCCCGATTCCCTATTATTTGTAGCTCTTACAACCTCTTGAAAAGCGACCCGAGATGCTCCAGCTTCTCTTTCTCTGACAGATAAATTTTTCAATACTTGATCAATGAGTAAGAAGTTGTCCCGAATTACCTCTACCTTGGCGAGTAAACTTCGTTGGGCTGCAAAAACTCTGCTCTGAATCTCCATCGCCTGGGACTAGAACATCCCAATATTTATAACTTTACTTTCGACGATTTATACTCCATCTTGTAGTTGTTCAATCAAGTATTTTTTTTGGCCCGCTTGTATCTGACCGTTCTGAACCACCAGCTCTGCTTGTTCGAGCTTAGTTTTGAGTAGCTTTATCTCCCTTTTATTGGTCAGCCTTGCTTGTTCTATTCCTGTTCTCACCTGGTCCTTGGCAGCCTCCTCTACTGTGGCTAGTCTAGCTTCTAAGGTTTTGATGAGGCGATTTTTTTGCTTCAGCTAATTTTTCAAAACCCCGACTGAAAATTAGTTTGTTGTAGCATATGCCCCTAATGTCCCGACTATTTATATAGCAAAATCTTCTTTCTTCTTGTCTTTCCCATTGGTCAACACTTATTAATTCTAGGCTATTGATCCCCCTTCCTGATAGAATTCTCTTTTTACCATAGCCTTTCTCTTCTTATCGAAAAAGAGCTCATTTGGAGGGAACTCTTCCATCCTTATAGGTCTCAATTCTTCATTTAAAATCCACCCTACATCTATGTTTCCCTGAGTTGACTGTAAGGGAGTAATGGATGCGATGGGATCTTCGATTTTCTTAGTTGGTTTTCCTGCAGTAGTAACTAGATTATGCTTTTGCGACGGGTCGGGAGTCTTTATCTCTATTTTCGGACTCCTAGTTTGCTCTTCCCCATCCTGGTGTTTTTCTTGGCTAGGTGTTGCATCTTTGGAGCCTTTGGCTTGTTTTTGTTTCACCTCTGTTGTACTTGGATTCTCACCATGCAATACTACGGGAAGACAACTGCATTGATGTTATTGGAATTTTAGAACATCGGCCCTCTCTTCGGGTGCCAGGGCTTGTATCTGAGCCAAAATCTCGGCATAAGATCTTGCACCTCGAAAATTTCATCCGATGGCGAATTCTCGTGTTCGAACCTTTTGAGTTTGCAACTGGCCAAGTGATTACTTACGACCCTTTGTGGATCATGCTTCTTGAATTCAATATGAACCAATTTTAGGTCTTCCAGGGTTGTTGCCTCAGTTTTAGCATGCCTGAAATCTAACAAAGAATATGAATTTAAATGAACAGGGAAAGGTGGCCATACCTTCTTTGAATATCCCTTAAGCTCCTTGCTTATGCCACCGATTACGGTTTTCCTAGCAACCTCATGACAAGCCATCTTGTTGGGTATGAATAATGGTAATGCATGTGGGGGAACAGAAGCCCAGAAAACTCTGAGATATGAGAATTCTGCTTCTACATACCAGTAGGCTATATTGTTTAGATTCATCGCTATACTATTTGAGATCCTGGGTGGCGGGTGGATGAAAATAGTGACATGCAGCGATACCATTACCCAGTTTAAGATTTCATACACAAAATATGCCGCTTTGTTTTCCCACAGTTTTGAATGGTAGATGTGGATGGGCTCGGCCTTTGATGGATTCCAACTCCAGCTCATTAAGGGAAAGGGCGTTAGAAAAACACACGTCGTCCATAATGTATGCGGACATAAAGAATGAAGCAATCTTTCTTCTCTCCCTCTGCACTCGATACTCTGTAACTCGACTGGTCAAGCTATCAGACAACATTTTATCCTAGTCGAAGGAACAACCTTCAGTGATTGAATGTATTAGAGGCACCCACTGAAGAAAGAAATGTGTGGTGTCCTCTCTCTTGTATAATCTGCAGGTCATCATAGCTACATATTTGAACTATGGTTCCAAGGAAGCTATTGAATATATACCATTACTGTCTGCCCTAAACTTCATAGAGTGTGAAACCCAATCTATAATTAAATTAGACATAGTCTTGTCATATTGCACACATTCCTTCTATTTGAATTTC
This sequence comes from Picea engelmannii, assembly GCA_009831015.1. NCBI lineage: Eukaryota > Viridiplantae > Streptophyta > Pinopsida > Pinales > Pinaceae > Picea > Picea engelmannii. Next base: position 232,990 of record ML786839.1, read on the forward strand.
TCCAAGAATTCGGCATCATATGTAAGGTCGAACATGGTAGGCAACTTGTACATAGCCTGCAGTGGTTCGGGTATGAAATTCCCGATAGTGACTTTTTGTTCATTGATGATGGTTCTGGTTGGTATGTCCACATGGTCTAATGCCCACTGGACCATATCATAGTAAGGCAGTAGTCATGGCCTGGTTGCTTCTTTTATGCATTCCAAATTGGGCGACAATCTTATATTTGGTGGTTAGGTCATATTTTTCATTGTCACTGGAATCATCAGAATAATCTACCAATTCGAACTGTAGAACATCAAAAACAAACGACCAGGTCTTGAAAGAGTTGAAACTTTGAGTTGAAGTATCAGTGATGTTGTCTGAACCTTATCTCGAAACCTCAACGTTGGATTTAGACGCTTTTCGCGGGGCCATGGCGGAGGATACATACATAAATTAGTTCGCTGAGAAAAGTTTTCTCTGCGTAATATAGAAATGAACTTGCGATATTAAATAACACCTCTATATATTCAATCATTTAAAACTCGGTACTTTTCAAAAACATAATGGTCAAATCATGCTTAAATATAAATTTAGCAATAAAAACACAATCCTTACTTGTCGATTCGCCTTGTTTCTAATTAATGCCATAAATTTTGGCAGTTCGAAATGTCAGTTGGCACAAGGAAAAATTAATACTGCCTCGTAGACTGTGCATGCATCAAATCACGAGAAATACTAGCTTAGCTCAATTAATCAGGTTTTATCGATGTTAATTAATCTTTTGGTACTCGCTACATCAGGAGTTTTCACTTTAACCCTTTGAACCTCTAAGACCCGAGATTGCGATGATTATCTTTGGTTCATAAAAAACATAATTATGATTAGGCACTTAATTAATTATGTGATTATTTATATCACAACTTCATGACTTGGAGCTTCGAAGGTATAGCTTCCGATAAGTTCGTATGTCGAGTTGCGAAATCACGAGATCACGATGATATGTTTTAATTAAAATGGGGGATAAAACCAGATTAAGTGTTTAATTAATTATGTTTCTATCTTTATCGCGACTTCGCAACTCGGGGCTTTGACAATGTAGATTTTAAAGGAAAATACATCAAGTTGCGAATTTCCGACAGAGCTTAACCACGACTAATCTTTTTACCTTTAACATTAACGCGGGTTACTAAAACAAGAATTTCGTGGTTTTGGCTATTGGGGTTACAACAGTAAGACTTTTGGAGTTAGTAAACACCGAGACGTGAAACCCCGATGATGCTTAACCGTAATTTAGAAAAATTTTACTCTCTCTACTGACCTAGGTAAAACTTTAAAGTGATTTCATCGTTTCTCTCTTTGGGACTTGTGAACTATGTGATCTATAACATCCAACATACAAAATCCTGAGGTAACAAAAATAGGCAAATCATTTGAATGAAAAGTAGAACTCACCTTGAGAGTATGATAACCATCGTCATTCGCATGATGAGACTTCAGAGATTTTGGAACAAATGAAGGAAAATATGAAAACGATCTTTTGATTTCGAGCATTAAGATATGAAATTCAAAACGGGCTAAAAAACAAAGGCAGCTCCAACACCATGCTTTCATTGCACACTATGATAACCATAAGGGAATCATTACTATAATTTCATAGCTAATCCATGGATATGATGCACTCCTTATCCAATATGCAAGAAGCCTCTTTCTTTATCTAATTATTTTCATTCAAGTAGTCAATTTGTTTCATAATAGATTTGACTCGCATGTATTTCTTAATCTGTATATTGGTTTCTTTGGGAGTGAATGCACTTTCACTAATTCATTCACTACATGATCTACTCCTCTATCTAGATTCCATTGAATACTTGACTAACATGAGAGGACTTCCTGTAGTGGCCTCCCAAGATTTTATGGTTGCACTTACATTCATACCTTGACATTTTGTGGTCTTGACTTTTGATCATCTTATGAAATATTTTTTCATAGCACTCCTTCCCTGAGTACCTCTACTTATTTTTAACTAAACTTCAACCTTCTCACATGTTAATAACTTAAAGTTTTTAATCGGAACCACTTTCGCCAATGTCCCAATGTGACATGTTTTAATATGTCAAATCCACGACTCGTGGGATGGGCGACGGCTAGTCAGATCACCCTGTTTCACTTGTTCATTACTTCACAGTCGTATTATGTCAGGTGAACACTTCCATATAACGAACGCAAAAGCTAGTCATTTGAAATGGATTAGCCGAGCATGGAAAACCAACATACATGTACGTAAGTCTATCTGTGATTCATGATTGGGACTCTATAACTACCAATTCTCAAGTATGGAGGCAGTGCCACAATTTACCGTGCACACCTGCACGCCAACGTTTTCCGCACAGTGCCAAAATTTACCATGGATGCTCTATGACTTGAAATTTGACCACTTAAAAATTAATCTCCTGTGAATATTCTCTTCAAATGAACCTTTCCAGCCCATCTAGGCTTAGTGTTAGAACTGAGGCTTTCATACCATATTGTAACATCCTCGACCACCAACAGACCGGGCCATGCCACTACTTAGATGCTTCACTTACCTCTGAAACCCTTTTGTAACATTCCCGACCATTCATGCAGGGACACACTACACCAGATAACTCTTTCATTCTCTCTGCGGAACATAATGTAACATACCCAGTATCCAATTGAGATATGCCACATACAATTTTCTATTAGTATGCAATAATAATATATACATACATAATTCTTGCGGAAACATTTATATATATAATGTAAATAGTCAAATACATTTGTAATTGCATGAATCCATACTAAAATAACAGTAAACACATACATGCATCATATACAAGCAATACCCATAAAAATAAACACAGTTATAATTGCACATATGATAACCCATAAAAATATGCGCATAAATAACAATGCAGCATGTAAATTTATCACACAGTTGACAATTATCTTGGTAAGAATGTCACCAACCGCATGAAGACCTTCCATGAACCTCCCATCCTTAGAACACATTGTTCATCACTCTCAACAGTGAGTCACCCTAGAGCTGGGACTAAACTCCACTTGGGTAAAGGGTTCCTAACTAGGATAATGGCTCATGGAAAACAAGAAAGACTCCATCACAGGTTCCTACTCAAACTAACATCCTACAGTTTGTCATTCCCAACATTCCTATACCACCCAAGGAAGTGTGCCCCTTCTCTTCTCAACAGTCCCTTAGTTGCCCCACTTCCCTTCCAGGGATTCAACAATAGGTCAGACAGGAAGTCTCAGAGCCCTGCAGTTGTAGTTTAGCACCTTCATGAATCAATTTCCAATAATTCTCTCACCCAAAGAGAAATTTCTCATGGGCCTGACAACCCACTTCTTCAATCCAACTTCCTATCTAACTAGCTACACCAACTTTTGTGGCCATGAATACAAGCTCGGTATTGTGACAGAAAGTATGGAGGATAAATGACTGTGTGAATGAAAATGGTCAGGGAACCATGGCTGAATGATGGAAGGAATCATGGAAAAGATGATCGTATGAATGATGGGGGGAGGTGTGAAAATGACGTAAGTCCCAACAATATGTATGCATGTTTCCAACTTGACACTTGTCATGTTGGGAGCTACTTTGGCTCACTTGACCCCAACTTTGGAACTTAGGATAAAATAATTATCCATACTTTATGTTTTAAGACATATTAATATAATATTCCTTTTTGGCTCAAGCTACCTAGTGTTACGCATTATTTTCGTCATCCCTATGATCGTTAATGATGTAAACATATATGTTGCCTTCAGAGTGGTCAGTGGCCTGAGTTCCTAAAGAGAGAAGGGAGAAGAACTTTTCCTGAGAAAAGAAATTGTTTTTTCCTATGTAAAAACCTTATAAAAAGGGAAGTTTGCAGGTTGCTATATAGGCAGGGTGCAAGAATGACCCATTCTCGCAGGTTTCCCTATAGCCAGGGTGCGAGGTGTTCATAGTTTTCTCTATAGCTAGGGTGCGAACATTCCAGCACATGGGAAAAATGAACGTTTTCTCGAATCTTCTAGAAGGAGAAGATTCTATGGTTAGGTGGCATCCAAATGGTTTGGATCTTACTCGCTTTCATGATTTACTGGGATCATCCTGACCTCATCACCTTATCTTCTTCAACTTATAAAAGAAGAGGAGTTCTCATGGAGAAAGTTACCTTGAGCTTGGGTTAGCTTTGTTGGTTCTTAAGCTTGTTAGCTTTGGCTTGGTTAGAGTGGCTTTGAGATTTGCTTTGTCAAGATATATTGTGAGTAGCTATCAGATCTATGGTCTCAGAATTCTTGGAGTCAAAGTGTGTGGGGAACGAAGGACAATTGGAAGGGACCTTATGACATCAAGGCCATGGTTGTAATCTCTCTTTCACATTTAATATGATATAGTAATATGATTCTTTCCTATAAAGCTTGTTGTGTTTTATTGTATGATTCCTTGATCACATACATAGGTTTATATTGAGTTTATGCTATTACTATCACTTTGGTTGGTTTGTGTTGTTTTGATCTTGACTGCACAAGAGAACTAGAGCGAAGCGGGAGAAACAAAGACTATAGGAAGCGATCATAAGGTATGTCCATGATTCTTGCCTCTTAGTAAATTCAATATTTAAAACTTAAGGAAAGCGTCCTATTCTATTTTGCTTTGTTCTAGATCTAGGTGGATCTAGGGAGATCGGTTTGTGTCCGCACTTACAGATTAATCCTAAAACAAAATTGGCGACTCCACTGGGGAACGGATTGTTTTCTAGTTAGTCTAGTTTACCTTGCTTTGATTGCTTGTTTTCTGGTCTCTGGGTCTATAGGAGATCCATCAAGACTCTTTGGATTTAAAAGTTCACTCAAAATTTTTGTCCTTTTTCCAAATTTTGTGTTTAGAGACTGTTGTAGGAAAATCTCCCTGCAGACAGGTAGATCACCTCTAAGGCTTGACCTTAACCCTAGACAGAAAAATGCTTAACGTGGACACTGACTTCCTTTCAAATCTATCTAAACTAATGCATGAGAAGGGAGGATAACAGAAGTACCTTTTAATCGACGTTTGTCCCTGCACGCTCCGAGTTGCGCTCCAATCCTTTTGCTCCTCGCTGAGGTCTGTGGAAAAAACAAGATACGACCACTTCCTACTCTATTGACATTAGCTTGAAAACAGATCTATCAATAAATGATACGTTCATGTGATATCAGACACAAACTAGAAAGAAACAGGCCAAGCGTGTCATATTAATGAGAATAATGACAGCAGTGTTTACAATCGTAGATGCGAATGCGACAGCTTCTTCAAGTCCTCTTCGTCTAACCCTTGCCTAAAAGATCCACAACCTGGATAACAGCAGCTTCACTGATCACTCTCCTTTGGTTGACTGTCAGTTTCCTCCAAGATCATAAGTTTCATATGTTCAGTTCTTCCCCCTTTTCACCATCATAGAGCCTGTTTATATAGGCTGGGAAGGGCCTAACCTCTTAAATTATGTTTAGAACCAGTTAGGAACCTTCTCCTTGGATCAGGGATCTTTTGATGAAACCAATAATTCGAGCACAACTGCCTCCTAATCTCGAATGATCCTCCCCTTATTCTCCTCAACGGACTAACAATTGACCCAGAATAGGGAGCGCTCCCTCAGAAAGGGTATCAGAGCATTGTAGCGCTCCTGGTGAGCCTTGGGAAAGTGCCAGCGCTCTTAAGATGAGCAGGGCTCCTCCAGGAGGGCCTGAGGGGCGTTATAACGCTCCTTGAATCATGGTAGAGGAGTGCCAACGCTTCTGCAACTATAATAGGGGAGCGTTCCCCCTCCAAACCAGTGTTTCAGGGTTTCTTTCAAGTGTCAAGAGCTATTTGATTCCAGTAAACCAGTTTTCTTCTTCCAAATTAGTCATGTGAGGTGTCATAAGTGCCTCCTTAGTGTCGTTATCATGGCATCATGTCTGAACATCATTTGCGACACTAGTGATCAACTTGCGACACTTGCGAAAGTTGTAGGGAAGATGCGACACTTACGACGATTGACAAGGACAATGCGACACTTAGCAATTTTGACATGTAACAGAATGCCCCCCAAAGTATGAAGTCAGAATATACGAACTGATGACTGAAATACTTTGCAGACGTTCAAGCAAGGGTATAGACTTGGAGAACCTGACGGAAGCTGCACACAAACATCCAAAAAATATCATGACATATTTCCAAAACCCCAAGGCAGGCATACCTATGCTTGGGTGATCAAGACTTGCAAGATATGGCCTCCATAAAATACACTGCGGATCCATAATCGTATTGGTAAAAGGGTGTATCCACCAAAGATACATTGTGGATCTATACTTTGATAACTCAGACAGATCATAGCCATGAAGAATACACAGTGGATCTACGAGATGATAAGACATAGCCACGACCAATACAAAGTGGATCTATGTAACAATGTATGTGTTCTTTGTCCAGAACCCCTTCGCAACCTGGGTGAAACATATATCAAAGTGAATTACTCAACCCAGGGTCTTCTTACCAATCCCCGTGTGATACGATTATAACCATGTAAATGGATGTCTTGGTGTCGAACACGGTAGAAACCACTTGATTACCGGTCAATGAGGTAAATCGTTAACAAGTGCGAGGGAGATCACCATTAATGTCAATGATTCCCAAGGTATCTTAGTACATTCCACTGAACGTGAATAGATGAGCTGAAGTCGAACATTCGTGGAATCATTCGATCAAAGGTCAATGATGTAAACCCACTGTCGAACATGAGGAAGCCTGCCATTGAGGCATGCAGGTCTGAAAGTACTAATTGGTTTCTAAGTCTACTTCCCGGATAATGTGTTGAAGTCGACAGGAATAGAATCGTCGAGGGAGGGCCTTGATGTATCCCCCATCAACGACACGAAACAGACATAGATGTAATTGGTAGGTCAAAAGAACATGGACTGACATGGGTTTTCGAGACAAAATATTTGGGATGGTTGACTCTCGAGGCGGATACTTCCATTGAACACTAGGGCACAACAACAAAACATGACATGGACCAAAACTGTGCAATGGATACTGTGACTTGCGTCGGGTGACCCAAAGGAGTGAAAGGATACTCAAAGATTGGCTCAGTGCAGAGGTTCAGTGGATTATGATATGAGCAAATGACAAAGTGTCGTGTTCAAGGGAGACTCTAAGAAGTGCTAGATGGTGTTCTCAAGAGACTGCTTGTCTTGCTCCTTTCAATTCCCCCCCCATCCAGATAGATGAGTACCTCTTTTTAATTTAACGAGCTTGAGGAGGATAACACATGCTCGATATAACTCACCTTCAGTAAGTTCCTCTTCCTTTGTTTAACGAATCGGAAGAAGTAAGGGTTCGTTCCCATATGGGCCTGTCGATGTGTGCTTTAATGAGTCCAAAGACAGAAAACTCGAAGGTTTTTTGAGATTATAGAGTTTGGAAAAACACTTAAAAGAGAACTCTCTCAGTTTCTTTTTCATACAGTATTCCATCGAGACCGAAAAAGGGTTAAACTACCACTCGAAAGACGCCCTTTATGACCTTTTAACGAGTGTTAAAGGAAGCAAGATCACTCGACAATCTTTTCATATTTAGAGAGTCTGTAAAGGGTTTAAAGGAGACTCCAAGGGGGTTCCTTTTTCGTGTGATCGTATATCTATACGGGTCCGAAAAAGAGATAAAAGTTTACCTGGTTTCATTCTCATGTATTTACGAGCACGAGAAAGAACTAAGACTAATCTCGGTATGCCCCCAACTTGAAAGTTGGTGACTTGACTCCATAATGATTATCAAAGACTGGAGACATGCCCCCTAAGCTTCAATTCATTCACTGACTTTGAGGTTGTCACCAATTTCTGTGCTATATGGAGAAAAAGGATACAGGTGGATGAAATGAAGGTTCAAGAGAGAGATCTAACGAAAGACTCGACTCGACATCTATGAGATCTGGCGAAAGACTCAACTTGAGGGGAGAGGTGATTGTTTCATTTTTTAGCGAGCTTGACATAGGAAAAGAAATATGCTCAAGGTTCCAGGTTTGATCCCCAGATTGTTGTTTCATTTTTTAACGAGCTTGCTACAGAGAAGAAAACTATGCTCAAAGCCTCTGTTTCATTTTTTAACGAGCTTGCCACAAAGAAGAAAAACTATGCTCATTATGCCCCCAACATGAAATCTAGTGGCCTCTGTTTCATTTTTTAATGAGCTTTCCACAAAGAAGATAAAATATGCCCATGGCCACTTCTTGATCATGGCTTCCAAGAGGATAATGCTCTGGAAGGATACCATGTCAAAACTTGGTCATGGATTCTAAGAGATCTTCATCGGATGGAATATGATCACTCTAGAGGGAACACATATCGAGGGCCGTGATAGGGGTAAGGATATCAGGCTCCAATAACCCTACCGAAGAGATCACCATGTCAACTATCGGATCCAAATCATCGGAAGTTGAGGTCATGGGAGACAACGCCACATAATTGACATGCGGGGGGGTGATATTGTCTGCATATAAGAACCACTTAGGGAGGTAACCCAGTCAGGGCCAATGAATGAAAGTTGATCAATAGTCACAATTCTTCCATCGTGAGGGAAAGATATCACATGGAAAAGAGTGGAGACAATAGCTTTCATGGCATAGGCATAATCCCTCCCAAGGAGTAAAGAGAAATCCAAGGGGTCTCGGACTACCATGACATCGATAAAGACAGTTTTTCCTCCCAAAGTTACAAGAAACTGAGGAAGGATCCCTAACGGTTGACTAGTTCCTCTGTTAAAAGCTAACAGACTATGTGTAACCGGTACAAGCTATGGACAACCCAAAGCGTACCAAGCAACATAAGACAAAATACTAATGGACGCACCTTCATCTACCAGGGTTTGAGGAACGTCCCGACCACGAACCTGAACTGTAATCTGGAAAGGAACGTGAGAGGGAAGACAAGGTCCAGTTAGCGCACCCCAATCAAAAAGGATGGCCTCATTACTTGGAGGGGGTTCCAAAGGAGGAGGAGGAATTCCCCCAGGCATGATAGAGTCTATATTAACGAGAAAAACATGGGCAGTATCGGGTTTACTCTCTAGAAGGAGAGTAGGATCGACCGATGATTGGATCGGATCAACCAATGGTGGACTTGGATAGACCACATTGGCACTCTTCAGAGGAAGAGTGGCACTGACTGAGGAAGGAACTAGATCAATCACTTTGGCATTCCTCAATGGAGGAATGGGATCGACCGATGGTGAAACTGGATCAACCACTTTGGCACTCTCCAGATGAAGGATGGGACTGACCGAGGAAGGGACTGGATCAACCACTTTAGCATTCCTTAATGGAGGAATGGGATCGATCGATGGCAAAACTGGATCGACCACTTTAGAACTCTTCAGAGGGAGAGTGGTTTGACCAATGATGGAATCATATCAACCACTTTGGTGTCACTCTTTTGATGAAGAGCGGGGTTGATCGATGATGGAACTGGATCAGCTACTTAGGTTTGTGGTTCAATCGAAGAGGAAACTAGATTGACCACTTGATCAACTGGACTGACCGGGGATGGAACCAGATTGACCAGTCCATCAACCAATGATGGGTTGGAGGAAAGCTTACGATAACCTTTCGGAAGTTGAGGTTTTTCCAAAAGAGAAGAAGCCTCAGCCATGCGAGGACAAAGGTGAGAGTGATGATTAACTTTACATAACATGCAAGGGAACTTGACAGTTTTCTTCTTCTTACCAACCTGAACATCACTAGTTGACGGGGTATCATCGACATGACCAACAGAGGCCAATGACGTGGAGGACCACATTTCTAATACTTGGGTAAGACCGGGGCAATCCCTCAGAAAATGGTCACCCTTACAAAGGCTGCAAGGGAATTTGGGTTTTGGATTCTTCCTTTTCATCTTGTTGATCTCATCAACACTCCCAATACTATTAACAGTAACTGGTTTCTTAGAGACAATATCTGATGTTGTTGGGGCTTTGGTCCTTTTCGGGCTCTTCTTCTTCTTCTCTTTCTGTTTCTTCTTCTTCTGATCAACCTGGCTACTTTCTTTAGAGCTTTCACTAGGCGAAGAAGGAGAAATGGAAGGAGACTTGATGGGTGAAGAAGGCGAAAAGTCGACATGAGGTTGATGTGTGGGTGGTGTATTGACATCCAAAGTATTAGATGCAACTGAAACATCAGGAGGATTTGGGATCACCGGAGTGGGGAACAACCAAACTGGTAATCCAATAGTGAGTCCTGGAAGACTCAGTGTGGCAACATAAGGAGGACCAAAGTTTCCAAATGAAGGAAAGGTATAAGGTTCCCCAGAAGAAGGGGTTCCTCCATTGGTACTCCCAGGATTCGATGCCATTAACACTGACTCAACCTAAGGTCCACTAAGTAAAAGAAACAACATACGCTAATA
>ML786839.1:246689-276953 GCA_009831015.1 Picea engelmannii
TTCCTAAACCCCAAGGTAGGCATACCTATGCTTGGGTGATCAAGAATTGCAAGATATGGCCGCCATAAAATACACTGCGGATCCATAATCGTATTGGTAAAAGGGTATAGCCACCGAAGATACACTATGGATCTATACTTTGATAACTCAGACAGATCGTAGCCACGAAGAATACACAGTGTATCTACGAGATGATAAGACATAGCCACGACCAATACAAAGTGGATCTATGTAACAATGTATGTGTTCTTTGTCCAGAACCCCTTCGCAACCTAGGCGAAACATATATCAAAGTGAATTACTCAACCCAAGGTCTTCTTACCAATCCCCGTGCGATACGATTCTAACCATGTGAATGGATGTCTTGGTGTCGAACACGGCAGAAACCACTTGATTATCGGTCAATGAGGTAAACCGTTAACAAGTGCGAGGGAGATCACCATTAATGTCAATGATTCCCAAGGTATCTTAGTACATTCCACTGAACGTGAATAGATGAGATGAAGTTGAACATTCGTGGAATCATTCGATCAGAGGTCAATGATGTAAACCCACTGTCGAACGTGAGGAAGCCTGACGTTGGATTTCATCACCAACTAGTGCATTCATTGTGAGAAGGCTTTGTTTGCTTGCTTGCTTCCTAGATTTTTAGCGTGTGTTGTTTATTTTCCTTAGAGGACTCTAGATTGGATTTTTGTTTTTAATGGCGTCGGTTCCTGAAATTACCAATGAAGGAACCTCTGATCCAGGGGAACCTTTTGTTTTTCCTTCTTATGGAAACATTGGTCCTCTTCACATCGCTACTTTGAGCCTTCCAGGTCTCACAATTGGATTACCAGTGTGGTTGTTTTCCACTCAGGTAATCCCGAATGCAGTAAGTGCTTCAGTCATAAGAACTTCCCCCCAAGATCATCAACCTCATGTTGATCCTTCACCGTCTTCACCAGTAAGGTCTTCTTCACCTTCTTTTCTTGCAAGGTCGCCTTCCGTTCCATCTTCTTCGTCGAGCAAAAGTTATAAACCTAGTAACCCGGTGAATAAGAAGAAGAAGAAAATTACGCAAGGATCCAAACCTCCAACCACTGTCAAACATGTCAGAAAACAACCAGTTACTGTTAATCATGCTGGGAGTGTTGATGATGTCAATATCACCCAAACAACTCGTACGCCCAAGTACCCTTGCAGGCTTTGTAAGGGTAGCCATCTTCTTAAGGATTGCCCTGGTCTATCAAAGTTCAAGTAATGATTGCAGATGGAGGAATGATCAATTGCTCAATCAAATGAAATACGATCAATCTTACTATGACTTAATATGTAATGAATAGTCCAATGATTGCTATACCCATTGGTGGTGTTGATTTCGTAATAGGAATCCAATAGTTACAATCATTAGGAACAATATATTCTAATTTTCAAGAACTTTTCATGAAATTTTCATTGGAAGGAAAAGAAATTGAGTTAAGGGGTATCACAGGGAAACCCAGTAAGGTGATAAGCTCTAATGGCATGACAACATTATTGAAAAATGGACATCAATGTGTAATTGTACAACTATGCTCGCTAGATGTTCAAACATCTAAAACATCTATTCCTCTAGATCTCCAAGGAATCATCGATAAGAATTCCAAAGTATTTGAAGATATTCCCAAAGGTATTCCACCCACTCAAAATCATGATCATGTTATTGAACTAATTCCTAGGAGTGTTCCTTCAAACATTAGGCCTTACAGATACCCTTATGCCCAAAAGAGTGAAATTGAGAGTATGGTTGAAGAAATGTTAGAGGCTGGCATTATTATACCTGGCCAAAGTTCTTACTCTGCACCGGTGGTAATGGTACTCAAGAAAGATAGCTTGTGGCATATGTTCTCATATTATAGAGAGCTCAACAAGATCACTATTAAAGATAAGTTTTCCATTCCCGTCATTGATGAATTTTTAGATGAACTACATGGAACAATCTATTTCACAAAGTTGGATCTTCATTCAGGGTATCATTAGATTAGAACGAAGGAAGCAGATATCCCAAAAACAACATTTCAAACTCATGAAGGCCATTATGATTTTTTGGTCATGCATTTTGGCCTTACAAATGGACCTTCCACATTCCAAGGGTTGATGAATTCCATTTTCAAGCCCTTCCTTCAAAAATTTGTGTCAATATTTTTTGATGATATATTAATAAATAGAAAGTCTTAGGAGGATCATGTGCGATGCATCTGTCTCTATGATATAGTTCCATTATCCATTAGGTAGAGACAATGGAAAAAGAGTTTGTACCTTGTCTTTAATTCTCCTAACAAATTCAGTCATTGCATTATTCCAGCATGCATGATTCTTTTTCAATCTTTGTTGTAGAATTAAATGTCATATGCTTGTCCTTTGTAGAAAAACGTAACATAGTTGACGTTGCCTAAAAAACTATGCAGTTGTGTTTTGTCATCAAGAATGTCAGAAAATTTTGTAAAGGATTTCAAAATATGGTCTTGGAGAATTACCTGGCCTTTTGCTATCCTGAAATTGAGAATTTCGATCTCAGTTTTCCCGATTTTCATTTTGGTCTTGGATAAAACCAAACCATGCTTGAACACTAGATCATAAAATGGTTGCAATTGTTTCAGGTGTTCTTGGAGATTCTTTGAACATACCAGGATATCATCAATATAAATAATTAGCCATGGATACTCCCTGAATATGTCTTCCATTCTCTTTTGGAACTCGCTAGGAGCTTTTTTTAAGACAAAAGGCATTACTTTCCACTAATAATGACCATGGGGTACAACAAAAGTAGTTTATGTTTATCCTATGGGACTATACCTATTTGATAGAATCTTGATTTTAAATCAAATTTACTAAATATATTCTTGCCTTTTATTCTCTATAATAATGAGCTTTTATTTGGAATAGGATACATGATGTTATGAAGAACTTTTTTTAGCATTTTGAAGGTGACCACTAACCTCGGATTTCCTCTTTTTTGCTTAGAGTGCTTGTTGACATAAAAACCTTTGCATGCCCATGCACTCTTGAATGGATCTATCAACCCCTTCTTTAGGAGATCATTAATCTTTTGTTGGAAAGTCTGAATCTTTGTTGGACTAATCAAGGTTGTTGATGCCTTTTGTAGAGTAATTTTGACCAAAGGATCATATGGAAGATACACACAATATTTCTCCTTGTGCCAAAAGGCATTAGGGGATTCTGAAGTGCAATCTCTGATGATTTTTTTCTGAAATTTATTTCAACATTTTTTCTCAATGTATCTAAGTTGATGATTACAGCTATGTGAGTCATCTTCGAGGACACGGACTTGAGAGAGATCCCCTAAGTTGGGTTTGTGGTTCCTATCTGAGACAGAACTGGAACGTTGTAATGGAATCCTCCTTGCAGAGAGTTGAGATGATACTCCAAATGATTCTCCCATGTAATGCAATGAGAAAGAAGATCTGGAAAGTTGGACATGCTTGTGGCTGAGCACAAGTGAACGTGTGAAAACCCATTGTTGTAGGAAAATATCCCTGCGGACAGGTATATTTCCTCTAAGAGCTTGACCCTAACTCTAGACAGAAAATTCTTAACATGGACATTGACTTCCTTTCAAACCTGTCTAAACTAACACATGAGAAGGAAGGATGACATAAGTACCTCTTTATCAACGTTTGTCCCTGCACGCTCCTAGTTGTGCTTCGATCCTTTGCTTCTCACTGGATCCTATGGACAAAACAAGATACGACCACTTCCTACTCTATTGATATTAGTTTGAAAATAGATCTATCAATTAATGATAAGTTCATGTGACATTAGACACAAAATAGAAAGAAACAGGCCAAGCATGTCATATTGATGAGAATAACGACAGCAGTACTTACAATCGTAGATGCGAATGCAACAGCTTCGTCAAGTCCCCTTCGTCTAAACCTTGCCTGAAAGATCCACGACCTAGATAACAACAGCTTCACTGATCACTCTCCTTTGGCTGACTGTGAGCTTCCTCCAAGATCATAAGTTTCATATCTTCAGTTCTTCCCCCCTTTCCACCATAATAGAGCCTGTTTATATAGGTTAAGAGGAGCTTAACCTCTTGAGTTATCTTTAGAACAAGTTGGGAACCTTCTCCTTAGATCAGGGATCTCTTGATGAAACCAATAATTCAAACACAACTGCCTCCTAATATCAAAAGATCCTCCCCTTATTCTCCTCAATGGGCCAACTACTCCCTCATATTAGGCAGCGCTCCCTTAGAAGGGGCATCAGAGCGTTGTAGCGCTCCCTGGTAAGCCATGGAGGGGCGCCACCGCTCTCAAGATGAGTAGCGCTCCTTAAGAGGGGGAAGGGGAGTGTTATAACGCTCCCTAAAGCATTATAGGGGAGTGCCAACGCTCCTAGAGCTGATATAGAGGAGCGCTCCCCCTCAAAACCTCTATTTCAGGGCTCTTTTTAGGTGTCAAGAGTTATTTGACTTCAGTAAACCAGTTCTCCTCCTTCAAATCAAGCATATGAGATGTTGTAAGTGTCTCCTTAGTGTCATTTGTCATGGAAATATGTTTGAACATCATTTGCGACACTTGTGACCAACTTGCAACACTTGCGAAAGTTGTAAGGAAGATGCGACACTTACAATGATTGAGAGGAACATGCAACACTTACAACAATTGAGAGGAACATGTGACACTTATCCAGTTGAGTAATTTTGATGTGTAAGTTGAGTAATTTTGATGTGTAATATAATTCCCCCCAAAGTATGAAGTTAGAAGATGCCAACTGATAACTGAAATACTTTTTAGACGTCCAAGCAAGGGTATAGACTCGGAGAACTTGACGGAAGCTGCACACAAACATCCAACAAATATCATGACATATTTCAAAACCCAAGGCAGGCATACCTATGCTTGGGTGATCAAGACTTAGCAGGATATGGCTACCATAAAATACATTGTGGATCCATAATTGTATTGATAAAAAGGTATAGCCACCGAAGATACAATGTGGATCTATACTCTGATGACTCAGACAGATCGTAGCCACGAAGAATACATAGTGGATCTATGAGATGAAAAGACATAGCCACAACCAATACAAAGAGGATCTATGTGATAGTGTATGTGTTCTTGTCCAATAAAAACTCCTTCGCAGCCTGGGCAAAGCATATATCAAAGTGATTACTCAACCCAAGGTCTTTTTACCAATCCCAATGCGGTACAATTCTAACCATGTGAGTAGATGTCCTGATGTCGAACATGGCAGAAACCACTTGATTACCAGTCAATGGTGTGAACCATTAACAAGTGCGAGGGAGATCACCATTAATGTCAATGATTCCCAAGGTACCCCAATACATCCCGGCGAATGTGAATAGATGAGCTGAAGTCGAACACCCACGAAATCATTCGATCAGAGGTCAATGATGTAAACCTACTGTCGAACGTGAGGAGGCCTGCCATTGAGGCATGCAGGTCCCAAAGTACTAACTAGTTTCTAAGTCTGATTCATGCATAATGTGTTGGAGTCGACAGGAATAGACTCGTCGAGGGAGGGCCTTGATGTATCCCCCATCAACGACAAGAAACAGACATGGATATGTGATTGGCAGATTGAATGGACATGGACTGACACAAGTTTTGAGGAAAGATACTTGGGATGGCTGACTCTCGAAGTGGATACTTCCCTTGAACACTGGGGCACTACAGCAAAACATCACATGGAACAAAACTATGCAATGGATACTGTGACTTGCGTCAGGTGACCCAAAGGAGTGAAAGTAACTCAGAGGATTGGCTCAGTGCAGAGGTTCAGCGGATTATGATATATGCAAAGTGACAAAGTGTCGTGTTCAAGGGTGACTCTAAGAAGTGTTGGATGATGTTCTCAAGAGACTGCTTGGCTTGCTCCTTTCAATTTTTCCCCCCATCCAGATAGATGAGTACCTCTTTTTGATTTAATGAGCTCGAGGAGGATAACACATGCTCAATATAAATCACCTTCGGTAAGTTCCTCTTCCTTTGTTTAACGAACTGGAAGAAGTAAGGGATCGGTCCCATATGGGCCTGTTGATGTGTGCTTTAACGAGTCCAAGGACAGAAAAATTGAAGTTTTTTTGGGATTATAGAGTTTGGAAAAACACTTAAAAGGGAACTCTCTCAGTTTATTTTTCGTACAATAGTCCAACGAGACTGAAAAAGGGTTAAACTATCGCTCGAAAGACGCCCTTTCTGACCTTTTAATGAGTGTGAAAGGAAGCAAGATCACTCTACAATCTTTTCATGTTTAGAGAGTATGAAAAGGGTTTAAAGGAGACTCCAGGGGGGTTCCTTTTTCATGTGTTCATATCTGTACGGGTCCAAAAAAGAGATAAAAGTTTATTCGGTTACGTTCTCATATTGTCGAGCTCAAGAACGAACTAAGACTATGCTCATCAATGCGACAAGGTGAATAACCGATCAGGACTGCCAGGAAATATGCAATGCCAAAGCTACAAACCAGAGTTTAGTGAAGCCATTACATCATTAGAGAAACCCAAAAATGACCATACCTTATAAAAAATGAAATTTTATAAATAACAATTGATTTGAAAATTCATTTACCATTTCATTTGCAAGGATTTTTGGAGTAGTGGAGAATCTCATTTTGAAGCAAATCTTGTTTTTCTCACTGCCGGAGCTATGATCGATCATTTCGTTCACCATTTGAACTAGGTAGGTGCCCATCCTTTGTTCTTTCAATTGCATGGTTTTAGATCCATTTTCATAGAATTATTTATTTTAAAACACAAATCCCTAAGTTGCCCCTCTTTGAACCAAATCGACCTCTTTTTAAAAATTAATGAAATGGGGGGATTCTTTAACAAAAAATTCTTTAGAGAAGGGTGATTAGGATGTCTACACCCTTGCAATCAATTAGGCAAGTCATTCTTAGTAAAAGAACTCATAAAAAAAATCTCCCCAAATGCCCACACAGCCCCCAAAGTCATTTTTCATTTGTAAAACGTTTTTATCATTATTCGACAAATATTAAAGGGCGTGGTGGTTAAAAAGAGTGAGTGGTTGCTTTTAGATGATGTGGGTATGTTGTTTCATGTTTTAAAATGATTTTGAAAATCGCCGAAATTACCAAAACGTGAGGAATAATGAAATTCTTGATTTTTTTGTTTTGTAGGTATCTTCGGCAATCATGATTGAATGGAAAGAGAGGGAACATGATATGGATGACTTAGACGCTCTACGGAGTCCTCGTACGCAGGCCTCTTTGCGAGCTTGTGTCTTTCTCAAGTTCTTCAAGTTACAAAAAATGAAGAGAGAGATGTTATTGCTTGAGCATATGATTGGCCTCTGGGATGTTGCGGAACAAGGATTCTGTATCGGCACACAACTTTTAACCATTGAGTTAGAAGATGTGTACTTTTTGACCGGCCTCTCGAAAAGAGGGGTCCCCATATCTTTCACTGGGTAGAGGGCATTACCTGAACAAGTGGACGTGTATCTGGCACGCCACTGCATCCCGGGAGCAAGGTTGGTAGGGGGCAGGATCCCTATCAAGGATATTTGGGATTTGTCCCTCCAGTCTATACTATTCGCTATCACAAGCGTGACCGGAAGCAATAGTGCTCTTTTGGCATCGATATCATAGGTGGCCTATGGTGTTCAGTGTTTGGAACCAACATTGTTCAACTGGAGTGCATCATTCCTTCGGAATGTGAAGGAACAGATCTCACGGTGCAGGACTGGTCAGAAGCAGTTTGGCTATGGCTCGTTTTTGGTCTCTTTTTTCCTAGAGCGCATCGCTCAGATGTAGCCTCAGATAGCACTGGCAGTACGACCAGTGGATGGACCTAGGATGGAGAGGTGGACTAGTCTGTCTACGAGGCTAGTTTCGGAGTCAGAGTTCCATTTCACTGGTGATTTATTTGCCTAGCTGAGACGGTAGTACCTCTGGATAGAAGACTTCCCTTATGCTTATGTAGACTTCCGTGGGAGTATGGACTTGATTTTTCCCACGGGGGAAGACTGGGACGAGTCAGGTAAGAGACTAAGCCATACCTTGTCTAGTTTTTTTTTTTTTTTTATAAGTTTTTTGATGTATATATATATATTTTTTTTTGGGTATGTAAAAGAGTTTTAACATATGTTTTGTTTCCAACATGCAGACAAGGGAGCAGTGCGCCCAACTAATATACCAATACCAGGGCGTCGTGGAGGCACCCCAGTTGTAGCAGATCTGACGATACCAGCAGTAGGTCTCTGGGAGGTTGAGAGGAACCTCCAAGGCCTTACGATGGGTATCCCTCCTCTGCGGAGGGGGGAAGTGCCTTTACATATGTAGAGGCACACTATAGGAGTACTAGAGAATATCAATTCTTTTTTGAGGCACGTAGTGCATGCGGTAGTGTGTTACTCACAGCACAATGTAGTGCGGGGAGATTAGAGTCTCTCCCGTGATCATGTTTTTTGTATGCCTTGTCAGGCGATGTTGTATGGGTGAACAGACCCAATATTTTTCTCTTCTACACACTTTTTGATGTAATACAAACATTTCAGTCACGCCATATATATATATATATATACAGTTTCGAGTTTTTTATGATGCCAATGATTTGTACATGATGATGTCTGTGATGTGTTTTAATTTACATGTAATGTACAATTTTGCTTTCCTTGAATCTTATATGTGGGCAAGATACCGATCCATGATATAATTAGCTAACGAATCCGAAACACCATTAAGTTCTCTTGGAATGTGTCTATATTCGATGTAATCGAACATTCGTTCGAAACGACGAACTTGCAAGTGTAGGCGTAGCAGGATAGGACTACGGATAGCGTAGATGCGGTTGAGTTGAAAAACAACCAGTTGGGAGTCTAAGTAAATAATGATGTGAGAGATACCTAGAGAGGAAGCTTGGGTCAACAGTTCAATGAAAGCATGATATTCTGCCATATTGTTGGTTGTTGGTCCTAAACAGATGCCTCCTGAACTCACCACCTGGTCAAATTGGTAAATAACCCAAGATATTGAAGCAATGTTCCAGGTATGTCGGCTAGCGCCATCCACGAACCCAAAAAAGATAGGAAAGGGAGATGTCATCTGCACATGAAAACACAAGCACAGTCATGAGTGGCAACGGTAAAGACTCGAGCATGCGAAAGAAATAGACACACCAAAACTAAATACAATAATGTACAAAGTACAAATGCTAGGTGATCTAGGCATAGTACTTCTTAAGGTAAAGCCCGTTTCGGGGCTCTCCTAGGGAAATTCCTTCATGATCAACTAATTCATAGGCACCTTTATGTAGGACATGTTTTACCATGTAGGGACCATGCCACATGGGTTCTAACTTTCCTGTCCCCAATTTATCATGAGCTTGGTCATAACAAGGACTAAGTCTCCTTCTGCGAAAGTCCGAGGGTGGACAGATTTGTCATATTGACTTTTAATTTGTTTTTGATGTGCCTCGTTGGCGAGAGCAACATCACGATGCGTTTCATCCAGTTTGGATAGATACAAAAATCGTTCTTCTTCAGCAGAAGTATGAGGCAGGAGTTCTACTTTTAGTTTGAGTGATGGAATCTCACACTCGATCGGTAGGATAGATTCAATGCCATAGACCAACTGGAAAGGAGTGAATCCAGTTGAAGTTTTCACAGAGGTGCGATAGGCCCAGAGAGCACAGAACAGTTGTAGATTCCACGATGATTTGTTTTCCCCTACCATGCGTTGGATCATGGTTTTTAGGACTTTGTTGATAGCCTCAACTTGCCTGTTTTCTTGAGGGTAGTAAGGGGATGAGTTGTCATGCAGAAAACCCAATTTGACATGTAACTCGCTCATCATTTGGTTTTTGAAGTGTGCACCATGGTCAGTGACAATGGCACATGGTACGCCAAAACGAGTTATGATGTGGTTGAAGAGGAATAGAGTTATCGTACGACCATCATTCAGGAAGGTAGGCATAGCCTCAGCCCATTTGGTGAAGTAGTCAACGACGACGATGATGTAACCGTGCCCCCTGGCTGAGGTAGGCTTACACTGCATGAAATCGATGCCCCATTTGGCAAAAGGGTCGATGGCGATAATAGGGTGCAGCGTCATGGGGTGGGTGTGTGCATTTTTGTTAAAGATTTGGCAGGGTGGCAATTTCTTGACAGCCTCGATACAATCTTTGAAAATCGAGGGCCAAAAGTAGCTGGCACGTAGGATGTTTTGGGATGTGGTCATTTAAGAAAGGTGACTGCCATAGGTTCCAAGGTGACAATCGTTCAAAACATGTTCAGCCTCCTCAAGAATCAGACATCGCCGAAGGATGGTGTCGATACCACGGAGATACAAAGTGTCGTCGAGGATGATATAACAACAAGAGTGGTGACGAATGAATCGATGCTCTTGGTGAGAGATGTTGGGATGAAAATGTTGTGTTTGAAGGTAGAGGAGAATATCTCTATACCAAGGATTAGAGGTGTTGATGAGGAAGAGAGATTCATCGGGGAGAGAATCTCTAGGTTCGATGTTTTCATCGGCACGAGGGAGAGCACAGATAAGCTCGGAAAACACCAGGGATTTTTTGGCTTTAGCCTTTGTAAACTCGAGATCGAATTCTTGAAGAATAATGATCCATTTTGAATATTTTCCCCCAAGTACTTGACGTGGTACATGGGGTTGGAGCCTGCGATTACCGTGGTGGTGCGTAATAAGATGTAGTGGCGGAACCTTTGGACAGCGATGATGGCTTCCAGAGCCAGTTTCTCAACATGCGAATACCTAAGTTCGGGTCCAGATAAACTCTTGCTCAGATAATAGATCACATGTTCTTCGTCGTTGGGGTATTCTTGGACTAACACCATTGCGATGGTGGAAGTAGAAGCGGCTAAGTAAAGGATATAATCCTTGGTATATTCAGGGGGATGTAACAAAGGTGCATGGGTAAAAGCGTGCTTGAGAGCATCGAATGACCGTTGAGCTATGTCATCCCAGATGAAAGGGACGTTCTTCTGCAGTAACCGCATAAATCCTTTAGTGATCTCGGCATAATTGCAGATGAAACGGTGAAGAAAGTTTGCTTTGCCTTGCAAACTTTGGAGTTGGGTTAAATTGGTAGGTGGAGGTAAGGCTAAGATGGCCTTGATCTTTAAGGGATCCACTTTGATCCCATCTTTGGAGACAATGAAACCGAGGAGTCGACCAGATTCGACAGCGAAAATGCATTTGTGTGGGTTTAGGCGAATACGGTAGCACCTACATCGCAGAAAAATCGCACGTAAATGATCAATGTGATTGGATCGATTTAACGAATGTGCGGGTAAATCGTCGAGATATGGTTCTGCTATATGTTTGATGTCATGAAAAGCATACGACATGGCTCAATGGAAAGTGGCTCCATCATTTTTAAGGCCAAAAGGTAGCTTTCGGTAGGCGAAATTTCCCCAAGGGAAGATGAAGGCTGTCTTGTGTTGGTGTGTAGGCAAGATTTCAATCTGGTTATATCCAGAAAAGCCATCCATGAAAGAAAAAATTACGCTCCCCGCGCAATTATCGATGATTTGGTCGATGAAGGGCATAGGGTAGTTGTCCTTAGGAAAAGCTTTTTTGAGATCTCTATAGTCAACGCAAACACGGATGGTCCCTTATTTCTTAGCAACCAGAACAAGGTTGGAGACCCATTCGGTTAAAGGGACAGGATAGATAAAGCCAGATTTTAGAAGTTTTTCAACTTCTGCCTTTATAGTTGTGATTTTCTTGGGATGAACCAGGCGAAGCTTTTTCCGAACTGATTTCGCGTCAGGGTAAGTTTTGATTTCATGTCCGACAATGGAAGGGTCAATCCCTGGAATTTCCTCGTAACTCCATGCGAAGACATCACGGAATTCCTTGAATAAAGCTGTGTAAGAAACCACTTCGTCGGGTGTGCAATTAGCACCAAGGTTGATGTTTTCCACGACACCTTCTTTGATTGAAATGTCAATCGTGACTGTAGTAGAGATGTTACCCATGTTTCCCTCAGAAAGAGTATCTTGTGTGAGGATAGGATATTGCGGAGCTTCGGTAACATCGGGAGGGAAGACAGATCGTATGTCTTGGATTTCTTCCAAAGGTGGAAGAAAAGAGGATCGATGGTGGTTGTCATCCCAGGGCAGATTGTCAATGCTAAGCATTTCCATGATAGATTCATCCGAAGGAAAAATTTGGGAAATGTAATCAACGGCGGATGATAGGGAATTTGACCACAAGGGCACCGAATAAGTATTGGGTGCCAATGAATGTAAAGTGTTTGAAGAGGGAGAGGCAGATTGAATAGCTACGTATGTGGCCTTGGCTGGGCTCAGAAGCATTGTGTCCTCGAGCACATCGAATTCCAAAGGACTAGGCACAACCCAAGGGTCGGATGATTCCAAGGATTGATAAGGCATAGTCGAAATCATATTGACGGTGGCAATATGATGTGCGGTGGGTGGAAGTGGTGTAGGGAAAGTAACCATGAGGCTAGAATCTTTCAATAAGCCAACACCAACGCTTTCATACGTAACCGGGTGGTCTCCCAGAAAAGGAATATTGTTGGTAGCAGGGATGCGAGCATCGGGTGTGCAGAAATCGAGTTGATTGATGGTAACAATTTTGCCTTGATGGGGGAATTGTACACATTGAAATACCAATGAAGCGACGATAGTAATAGCGTAGAACCAACTTCTTCCAAGTAGTAGGTTGTAATTGAGGGGGGCATCGACCACCTCGACGTCAACCGTAACAGTTTTGTCACCCAGCTGAATGGCTAAGGATTGTAATAATCTGTGAGCATGAAAACCTCGTCCGTCAAAGGCATGTAACATGGTAATGGATTTGTTAAGGGCAGGTGATTTCAAACCTTTCCAACAAGCTAGGGACATGACACCGGTGGAGGCTCCCTCATCCAAGATAGTCCGGTGGATTTGTTGATTGTGAACAACCACATCGATTTGGAAAGCTAGTTGGTGTGAGAGTCGCGGTTGATGATCGTCCAGATTAAATGTGAGGTAGTTTGATGACTCAGGATTGAAAGCGCCAATGGCAACTAAGAGCGTTCTACGTTGGTTGGGACAGTGTTGTAGAACTTCCAAGGCGGACATGGCACACGGGGCTTGGGCCAAATCTTCTACAATATTGTAGTTTTGGGCAGCCCGTGAATTAGGATTGAATGTAGATTTCCGGATGGTTCTCTTAGGAGGGCATAGGATGGAGTCAAAAGATGGTTTCTCAATCTGGAGTGGTCCGGATGGAGGGCTAACAGATGGAGGATTGACGGTGGATGGTAACAGGTCTTTCGTAGAACCGTTAGCGATTTTCGGCTTATCAGGTTTAACTGGCGTGTCATATGTTGCAGAGAAAGTTGTTAGATTAACTTCGTTAAACATGTAAATGTGGGCACTTGTCGAGGCCTCATCATGGGGTTGGTTGGAACTGCCCCCTGGCGTGGGGGTTTGTGCAACCAACGATTGTTGCTGCGGAAAAGGCTGAGTGAACACAACGGGTTGCGAATTTCCTTTGAAAATTTTGGCCACTTCATCGCGATGTGGGAAGTCTCGAGTGTAGTGATCATCACCACAAACAAGACATGGGAATTTCAGATTTCGTTGTGGTTGTTTTCTGGCAGCAGGGGTTTGCGATTGGGTCTTGGGTTGCTCGTTGTTTTTCTTCTTCTTTGGTTTGTTTCTCGCTTTATTCTTGCCCCCAAGTTGTTGTGAAGGGGTTTATTGGACCGCATTCACATCAGAGACCTGAGTTTGAGGTGGGGTAGAAGAGGGTGCAGTCGAACTGGGAGCGACCGTGGAAGCTGGCCGCTGGATTGTTCCAGTAGACTGAGTAGTAGATTGAGTTTTGACGGAGCCAATAACTCCATCCGCATGCGAAGAAGTCGATGGTTTGGATGGATCATTAGTGGCATGGGTAGCATTCGATATCAACTCATATAGAGTACCAGATTGTGAATAGACTAAGTCTAAGTACTGATCTCAAGCAATGGCTTCTTCCTCGGTGACGACACTGCCCATGGCAACATCACGAGCAATCTAGGGTAATAGTGATTTCGTAAACCATTCTGCTAACAATTGGTCGGGAATGACCACTTTTATTAGCCTTCGTCGTCGTCTCCATTCATGGATATGATCAAAGATATGTATGGAAGTTGTCTGATGAAGAGAGGTTAATAGTTCAGTACCCGTCTCGTATCGAATGGGTAGCTGGAAATGTTTGAGGAAGGACATGGCAAGGGAGTTGAAATTGTGAAAGGATGCGCATGGTAATTCAATATACCATTTTGCTACGGAACCCGTGAGCGCTCATTGGAAAAGATGCAAACGAATCGAATCATCCATGAGGGAGTTGGATGAAAACCACAAATGGAAGGTCATCACGTGGTTGTTTGGGTCTTCTTCGGGCTTTCCGTCAAATTTTGAGATATCAGAAGGAAGTTTAGCTGGAATGGATGGCCAAACCGGAGAATGATAAATGGGATCATTCGTTAACCGAGACAAGTCTGGAAGGTCCAGGGTGGCTAGAAAAGGTAGCTGTCGGTTAACCTATGGGTAATGTTGGTGTGGCAAAGGGACACCAGTGGGGCCTAATACTGGGTTATGTGGATAATTATAACTCGTGGGCCCTCTCATGTGAGGTTGGTTTTGACCAAGATACATAGGATTTGAGATGTTTTGAGAAGTGTTTGTGAGCGGAGGATAACCGGATGGATTTTGTGGATTATAGGGTGGGTTTGGCATTTGTCCATAAGGGGGTTGTTGCGGAGTCTGAACATTTTGTCCCGTAGAGGCATGTGGGTTTCCTTGAAAAGGGATGCTCCACGGATTGGGTGTGGCGGACACATTTTTTCCTTGTGGTTGATGGTGTAATCTGGATTGAGGCTTCCCCCCAGCATGAGGGTGCCCCCCGAATGGAATTTGTCCTCCGGTGGGAGGATGCCCCCCAGCATTAGGGTTCCCTTCGAATGGAATTTGTCCTTTGGAGGGAGGATGCCCCCCAGTTTGAGGTAGAGTTCCTGGGATCTGAGAGCCAAATGTAAATGATAGGCCGGTGCCACCGATCGGGTTAGGACCACCAAGTCCAGTCCCTCTGGGTTGTTGGATAGGTATGGAACTTCCCGGCATAACTTAGGTAGTGGTTTGGGAAATGGTAGTAATGGAAGCGTTCAATGCCCTGAATCCAAAAGGGAGTGTGGGTCTCGGTGTTATAGGTGTGCCAATCGGGGCTTGATTAACTACTGCGTTACCGGCGGGGATAGTCAGAATGTGCGGGGTCATTGTCGAATGGGCCGTCTGGAGGGGAATAGTAGACCTTGGACCAACGGATGGTATGTTCGAACCAACGGTTGGTGTGGCTGTAAAAGTGGTAGTACCGGTGAAGCGATTTGGGGGTACAGTGTAGGAAAAAGGTGCATCGGCACCTTCTCTTGTTCCATAAAGGTCTCTCACCAAGTGTGGTGGACTCCGAACGACGTCCGCATTCCAAAAAGGGTCACTGGCTAACGGGTTTTGAGAAGACCCGGCCGGAATGCCAGAAGGATTAACAACAACAAATTCTCCAGCAAAATTCAAGTGGAGGATCTGTCGTTCGTATCCCTCCGGAATGCGATAAGCTTCCAAAGATTATGAGACAATTCGAAAATTCTCCAAAGGAATGGGAACTTCTTCCTGGGAAGTTGTAGTATTATGAACCTCGCTCTGTTGAGGGGATTCTTCTGTAGAATGAGGGGTTAGAGGGGTGTTTCCTTCCATATTTTCTAGAGGAAGCCGCTGTAGCCTCCGCGAGTGGCGTGGAGGGTCGATGTTGGTGGAAAAGAGTCGGCGAAAGAAATCTATGGCCAACTAACGAAAATAAACAACACACGCTAAGAAATCTAAGAATCACAACCAAGCAAACAGGACCTTCTTTTGATGACCGTACTAGTTGGTGATGAAATCCAACGTCGAGTGATCAAGTCTAGAAGGGGCGGGGATAGGGTGGAACAGTTACAATGGCGACCTGCTTAACGGACTTACGCCTTGCTGCAAGCTTCCACGCAGTAATTGTGGATTTACCCTCCAAGGAGCCCGAGTGAGTTTGACCAATGTCTGCTCCAGGTACAATGAGACTTCCCGTCACCGTCACCTTGTGTAAGACCTTAAATATTATGGCCACTAAGGTTACCAATTTGCAGTCTGCCCCTGGGCGGGAACAATCGACATTCCGATCCGAACGTATGGGTAGGGTATCAAGCTCGAAATCAACTAAAAGGATTCCACGCAGTAATTGTGGATTTACCCCAAAGTGATCCCCATAATACGATCTGACCACCACAATCAGTTAAACCACGGAGGGTTAGTCCCTGTATCTCACCCGAATGCGACCTCGTGCGTAACCCCTGTGTGAGAGGGGGATCCCAGGCAGACTTATACGATAACTGGATTTACTCTCCCTAACTCAGGATGCTACTGTTTTTTTTGGAAACTTTGGAGAGTTATGCTCACAGCCCTAATCCAAAGTACTAAGCCTAGTCTACTGTTGGTGGAGGATCCTAGAAAAGAAAAATTTCTCGATAAATTTTAATTAGCGTTGATTTTTATGGTTGTTCTTTACGCAAAGGGGTGCATGGAAGTGAAACAGATGGAATTGTGACTCAGACCCAAAGAATGCATCGAACATTATAAGCAGTCATTTCTTTTCGATGAATATCTATCTAAGGGAGAGAGAAAGTTCTTTTCACTAATCAAGCACAAATAAGGAATGCCCTCAAGCGATTATTTTCTCAATCAAATCCTGATGTAATGCAAAAACTTTTAAATGCCTTCTAATATGCACTATCAATCGTAAAGATGTCTTTTATTGTTTGCGTATGAGTGATGATCAATACAACACAATGCTCGTCTTGCTAATTATTTTTCTTGTATGAATGAAAACCAAACTAGCACAAGAAAAAATCACACAAACAATACACCCTTTCGTAGAAATCAAAACGAAAAGTGAAAGAAAAGAAACAATCAAAGAAAAGAAAACAAACTTCACACCCGAAAGCAAAAGTTGAAGAACAATGACCTTGACTGAAATTGAGGTGAAGAGGTCTGTAGGCCTTTGATGACCTTCACCAGGGTTTTTACTCAGCTGATGAGGAGAGAAGAAAAATACATGGGTTTCAAACTTCACTCAACAGGAAAAACTCAATAAAAATAGTGAAGAAGGTTACAAGATCCAAATAGTAAGGTGTTTATTCTTAAAAAAAAACAGATGTCAAGGATGAAAGGGAAGAAAAATTGACTCACAAGGTCACTCAGCAAAAGAGACACAGAGGAAAACCGTGAAAAAGGAAGTTCTGGAGGGTTTTTGGGCCAAAAAGAGGTTGGCGCTCTATTGCCAAAGGAAAGTATCATTATAGCGCTCTGTGCAGAGGTATGGGGGAGTGTTGGCGCTCTGTTAACACTAGGACAGGGGCGCCAGGGTCTAAAACTCCAAAGAATGTCAAGAAATTCCAAAAATTGAAATTCAAATTCGACAATTATGTTGAGTATGATGGGACAAGGAGCCAATCAGCTCATGAAACCAATCAAAAGAGGAGTGAACTAGGTCTGAAATGATCAAGGGATAGAACAAGGTCAATGAGGAGAAAATCAAAACAAGAAGTTTCGATTTGAGGCTATCTCCCCAGCAGAGTCGCCAATTTCTGTTGTAGAAAAATCTCCCTGCGGACAGGTAGATTGCCTCTAAGAGCTTGACCCTAACTCTAGACAGAAAATGCTTAACATGGACACTGACTTCCTTTCAAACCTGTCTAAACTAACACATGAGAAGGAAGGATGACAAAAGTACCTATTTATCGACGTTTGTCTCTGCACGCTCCTAGTTGTGCTTCGATCCTTTGCTTCTCACTGGATCCTATGGACAAAACAAGATACGACCACTTCCTACTCTATTGATATTAGTTTGAAAATAGATCTATCAATTAATGATAAGTTCATGTGACATTAGACACAAACTAGAAAGAAACAAGCCAAGCGTGTCATATTGATGAGAATAACGACAACAGTACTTACAATCGTAGATGTGAATGCGATAGCTTCGTCAAGTCCCCTTCATCTAACCCTTGCCTGAAAGATCCACAACCTGGATAACAACAGATTCGATGATCACTCTCCTTTGGCTGACTGTGAGCTTCCTCCAAGATCATAAGTTTCATATCTTCAGTTCTTCCCCCCTTTCCACCATCATAGAGCCTGTTTATATAGGTTAAGAGGAGCTTAACCTCTTGAGTTATCTTTAGAACAAGTTGGGAACCTTCTCCTTAGATCAGCGATCTCTTGATGAAACCAAGAATTCGAACACAACTTCCTCCTAATCTCAAAATATCCTCCTTTTGTTCTCCTCAACGGGCCAACTACTGCCTCAGATTAGGCAACGCTCCCTTAGAAGGGGCATCAGAGCGTTGTAGCACTCACTGGTAAGCCATGGAGGGGCACCAGCGCTCTCAAGATGAGCAACGCTCCTTCAGAGGGGGGAGGGGAGTGTTATAACGCTCCCTGAAGCATTATAGGGGAGCGCCAACGCTCCTAGAGCTGATATAGAGGAGTGCTCCCCCTCAGAACCTCTGTTTCAGGGCTCTTTTCAGGTGTCAAGAGTTATTCGACTTCAGTAAACCAGTTCTCCTCCTTCAAATCAAGCATATGAGATGTTGTAAGTGTCTCCTTAGTGTCGTTTTTCATGGCAGTATGTCTGAACATCATTTGCGACACTTGTGACCAACTTGCGACACTTGCGAAAGTTGTAAGGAAGATACGACACTTACAATAATTAAGAGGAACATGTGACACTTACAACAATTGAGAGGAACATGCGACACTTATCCAGTTGAGTAATTTTGACATGTAACACCCATGATATGGGTGAATCTTTCAGAGATAGAGGTGAAACGATGTATTAGCCTCTTCTGAGCAGAGAGTTTAAATGATGAACTCCATATGACTCTCCTGTGTAATGCAGTGAGAAAGAAGATCTGTTGAGTTGGATGTGCATGTGGATGAGCACAGGTGAACGTGATACTAGTGGCTGAGCACTAGTGAGTGTGGTTCTCCTGTGAAACGCAGTGATATAGAGATATGGAAATCCATGTGGTTGAGCATAGATGGATGTACCCCTAGTGGTTGAGCACTATTGGGTGTATGATATCCCTTTCTATATTGTTCAAGATTCAGACTTACCTGTAACCCTATTTGTAATGTAAAGGGTATAGGTCGGCCCCACATGAATGTAAAATATAATTAATATAGAAATTATTAATTATGATAAGTTATTGAGGTCGGCCCTGTTGTGCCAATAGACACTACTGTTTCAATAAGGTATTCCATTTTTGTTATAACTTCTTTTTTGAGAGGTTCCAAGTAGTGAAACCTGAAGGAATTGCATAAAATACATTGAAGAACATTGTGTACTATTTTCATATCTTTATTCATTACAAGTACATAGTTATGATTATTTCAAGTTAGGGTTGTTGACTAATCCAAAATTAGTCATGTGAGACTAAAGTAAAGTTTGATGAAAATGCTAGTCTCTTGTTGTTAAAGTTAAGAAAGGTTTGCAGGTATGTGATCATATACACCAAGTCTATTACAAAGTTACAAATCAGATTTGGATGATAAAATTGATGAGGGATTTTAGTTGAGGTACATGTTGGGTACATGGTTGAGGCAAGTAGTTGATGAGTTAGCACATACATGAGGTGTATAGTTGATGATGTTGGTACATCTTGATGAGTCATAGTTTATGTGTATTTGATGCATGATTGGTACATATTTGATGCATGGTTGAGGTATAGGTTGGTGCATGGTCGATGCACTTGTTTATGGTACATGTTGATTACAGGTTGATTGGTACAGGTTTACAACAATATATCTCACAGTGATAGTGTGACAGTGGTTCCATCATTCTACTTCTACGATAGGGAGGTTGGATGGGGAAAGAAAAGGTGGTTGTAGCCATCTTCCAGTTGTAGCTAGAGAACATAGGGGGGAGAACATAGGGGGTTGTATCCTCCTTCTAGTTGTAGCCATAGAATTGGGGAGTTGGAGCTCTCCTCATGTTGTAGCCTGAGAAACTAGGGGGTTAGAGCCTCCTTCTAGTTGCAGTTGTAAAACAACGTAAGTTGGTGCTTCCAAAGAATTTCTTAAGACATATAAGAAAAAAAATTCCATGTTTTTCTCCCGCTTTGGGTTTCCACATAAAAACACAGGTGTTATTTTGTATATGTATGATTGCTCATTTTTTCATTGTTTATTTACTCTGAAACTATTGGATGATAATGCTACATTGATATAACCCTTGCATTTTATGGTGAAAAAGGATTAAATTGTTCTATTACTATTTCACCCCCCCTCTCAGTAATCCAACAACATCTATTAGTGGATATTCATGTTCAAATGTAAAATTTACCTTGAACCTTTGAACCAGCTCATCCCAGTTTGTTGTTTCTCTATGCATTTCATCTCCAGGTACCAGTTCTTCGGAATTGTATCCAGTGTATGTATAAATCTGTGTGTCCATTTCTTCCTTGGTACCGAACTCCATTGGTTTCTACACTGCTCCACATGATATGTTGGGTAAGTTATCCTTGTATACTTCTGCACAATATTCTCTAACTTGGTACCAAATCTCACGTGCATTAGTCTCCAACATTGTGATCATTCTTCCATCCCCTCTTTATGTGCAACCCACCACCTCGCTGGAGTAGCTTTCAAGGAAACATCTAGTGCCAAGAGCCTTTGTTGTTCAGGTACTTGCAACTAAAATTCCTTTACAAACAAGATTATATCATTCAATCCATCATACCCGGGTTGATCACATAGCCCCGTTCCAATCCAGTGCAATGATCGAGTTGTGAATGTACATCTTCTAGTTGATACTTCATACATCCTTTGCTACTAATTTTCCAGACCTTCCTCTAAATTTGATGCACACGAACTAATACTCCTCCCTTTGGCCTATGTAATTCCCTTTGGACATGCACTTTGGTCTGTGTAATTCCCCCTCAACTTTCCAAAGTCTCATGAATCATGTCCTCCATCCTTTTCTCCATCATTTTGTCTTAGTTTTATTTGATTATATTCTCATCTATAGTAAAACCTAGACAACCCATCTTTCCCATGTGGATTAAGTTCTCCATCTCCTTTCTCAGCACCAACTTTTCCTCAAACAATCTAAATGTTCCTTTAATGCCTCAGAAGTGGAGTATTTGGGTGATCTTATTGGAAAGGATGGTGTAAGGGTGGATCCTAAGAAAATTGAAGCTATGCGGGATTGGCCTCACCCCAATACTCTCAAGAGATTGCATGGTTTTCTGGATTTAATGGGCTATTATCGCAAATTTGTTAAGAATTATGGAAACATTGCAACACCTCTCATTGCTCTCCTTAAAAAGAATGATTTCAATTGGACTCATGCAACTGATCAATCCTTCCCTGCTTTGATAGAGGCTATGTGCACAACTCATGTCCTAGCCCTTCCCGACTTCCAAAATAATTTTGTCCTAGAATGTGATTCTTTCGGGAAAGGAACTGGTGTAGTTCTCATGCAAGAAGGACAATTAGTGGCCTTCACTAGCAAACAATTTTCAGAGTGCCATTTAGGCGAATCAATCTATGAAAATGAAATGTTGGTTATTCTGCATGTCGTGGATCTCTAGCATCCTTATCTCTTGGGCCAACACTTCCAAATTAAAATCGATCATCAAAGCCTCAAGCATTTTCTGGAACAACGAATTTCCTCCCTAGAGCAACAAAAAAGGGTGACCAAGCTATTTGGATATGATTGTGAGATAATTTACAAGAAGGGAAATGAAAATGTGGTTGTTGATGTAGAAGTATGAAGATGAAGGATCTCTTTTTTATCTCTCCTTCATTGTACCAGATTGGCTCCAAGTTGTTCATCAGGAATGGCTGCAAGACCCCAAAATTTCTAGCCTTATCCAACAATTGCAAGACAATTCTCCAGTTTCTCTAGGGTACTCTTAGCACAATAACGATCTTCGCTATAAAGGTTGCCAGTATCTAAGAAAAAAATTGCAACTTAAATCTATGATGCTTTCAGAGCTTCATGATTACCCCACAGTTGGGCATTCCGGGTTCACCAAAACCTATGAAAGGGTCAAACATTATTTTGTATAGGATGGTATGAAACAGGACATTCGCACCTTTGTGGCTAAATGTGATGTTTTCCAATGAAATAAGGGAGAAACAATCAAGACCTCGGGAATACTACAAACACTCCTGATTTCATTGGCTATTTGGAAGGATACTTCTATGGAATTCATTATTGACTTACCTAAATCGGGCAATAAATCAATCATCATGGTGGTAGTTGATCGTCTTTCCAAATATGCTCATTTATGTGCTCTCCAACACCCATTCACAACATCCACAATGGCTCAATTTTTCATGGATAATATCTTCAAGCTTCATGGCATGCCTCATTCTATTGTCTCTGACCGAGATCCCACTTTTACCATCATTTTTTGGCAAGAATTGTTCTGTCTCCAGGGCACCCAATTGCATCTCAGCATCTCCTATCATCCCC
This sequence comes from Picea engelmannii, assembly GCA_009831015.1. Classification (NCBI taxonomy): domain Eukaryota; kingdom Viridiplantae; phylum Streptophyta; class Pinopsida; order Pinales; family Pinaceae; genus Picea; species Picea engelmannii. The sequence goes on from ML786839.1 coordinate 269,253, forward strand.
AGACTAATGGCCAAACTGAAGTTGTCAACAAGTGTTTGGAAACCTATTTGAGGTGTTATGCATCTGAACGACATAATCAGTCGGCTCAGTCACGATTACCCCTCGATCAATGGTGGTACAACACATCTTACCATACAACTACTCACATGACTCCTTTTGAAGCAGTATATGGACAAAAGCCACCATCGGTTCTCTCCTACATGCTAGGTGTATAGAAGGTTCAAGAGGTTGACAACAATGTTGTAATTCACGAGGCCATTCTTTGCACCCTCAAAATAAATTTGGCCTTGGCTCAAAATCATATGAAGCAACAAGCAGATCAAGGTTGTTCCGAACGACAATTTGTTGAAGGGGACTAGGTGTTTCTTCGTCTGCAACCCTATAAGCAAACTTCTCTCAAAACATACCATTGTGAGATACTTGCTCCCAAATTTTATGGTCCTTATACAATTCTCAAGCGAGTGGGGAAGGTGGCTTACCAGTTAGCTTTTCCCAGTCATTCTAAGCTCCATCATTTTTTTCATGTCTCCTGCTTAAAGAAGATGATTGGTACTAAGTTCCAAACTCAAACCAGTCTCCATGAGTTGGATGAAGAAGGTTCCATTTGGTTGCAGCAACAAACAATCGTGGACCAACACGAGCATCATCTCCATCAGCACACCATCAAGGAAGTGTTAGTGCAGTGGAAAGATACAACTCCAGAAGATGTCACTTGGGAACCGACCACCATTCTGCAATAGTTTCCTCATCTCAAGCCTTGAGGACAAGGCTCTTTTTCAAGGGGGGAGCATGTTAGGGACCTAACCTCCCTAACCCCTCACATAGATAGAATAATATCGTTCCATGTAATAAAGGCCGACATTAATTAATAAGACCTAGATGAATGTATAATATATAACTCCGTCCTTACTCCACATAGCACACACACACACACACACACACATATATATATATATATATATATATATAATGCAAAAAAAACATAGCATATTTATATATATATATATATATATATATATATATATATATTGCACAAAAATGAATTAAACTTTTTGAGATGAAAAAGATTAAATTAAACTCGAATTTTTTTAAGAAAAGAGTTAGAACTTGATGAATTTAATTCCTGTAAATTTATGATACATAATAAATCTAGAGTTAAGATAATCACACTAATTTAAATTCTCTTACATTATATAGCAACATAAAATAAAAGTATCACACCAATCAATAAACGATTAGGCTCCATGCTCGTTTGTTATGCATGGTATTCTACACGTACATTTATACATAACTTTATATGAAACAATATACGGTAGGGCTAACTTGGAAAATAAGAATAAGGATAGCATGGATTGAATAATGGTTATGCATCATGATGCGAGATTTGACTATTAGGGTTATAACGCCGACGACATGAGGGTCCATTCAATCAAAAAAAGATAGCACTCAATGACAATAACAATTATCACAATGGATTTTGGTTGACATATGTTTATAGAAACCCGTGTGCACGTATTTTCACTAAAAAAGTTTTTAATAAAAAATTGGTTGTTGACTGCACCTATGATAAAAGGAGATTAAATGTATTTTGTTTTTGTGGGGGAAAAGCATCGTGGTATCTCATGCATAGAATTTAGTCAAGACTTGTTTGCCACTTCTCGGTTATATTGTACACACTTATCATGACTTTTCACATCTAAAAGCAGTGGTATCCTTACAGATTTCAATTAGCATTGCAATTATTTGAAACACAAGTTTTAACTTGGATGGATTATTTTTTTTTTTATAATTATTAATTGAAATTAAGTATTTTTTTACAGATTTCAATTAGTATTGCAATTATTTGAAACACAAGTTTTAACTTGGATGGATTAATTTTTTTTATAATTATTAATTGAAATTAAGTATTTTTTTACAGATTTCAATTAGCATTGCAATTATTTGAAACACATGTTTTAACTTTTTTTTTTTAATTATTAATTGAAATTAAGTAAAAAAAAAAATTATATTTTATAAAAAACTTTAAAATTTTTTAAATATTTACACACAAAATATTAGTATTATCCATAAAATTTGTAATAAAAAATAATATCTCAAAATGAAATGTTAAGTATTAGTATTAATTTTTTTTTAATTATTAATTGAAATTAAGTATTTTTTATTTATTTATTTTATAAAAAACTTCAAAAATTTTGTAAATATTTACACACAAACAAATTATTAGTATTATCCATAAAATTTATAATAAAAAATAATATCTCAAAATGAAATGTTAAGTATTAGTATTGTCTATAAAATTTATAATAAAAAATAATATCTCAAAATGAAATGTTAAGTTCAAACATGGTTTTTAAGACAAACTTAAGGAACTTGTTTATATAGAATATGGTACATCCACTTCATTCAAAATTGGTTGTAAATATTTACACATAAAGTATAAGTATTGTCCATAAAATTTATAATAAAAAATAATATCTTAAAATAAAATGTTAAGTTCAAACATGTTTTTTTTTAAATAAAATTGAAGAAACTTGTTTATATAGAATATGGTACATCTACTTCCTTCAAAATTGATTGGAACAAATTTAAAATTGTGCTAAAAGGAGGATTCTCAACAATCAATGTATCTTGAGATATTTTAGGATTTGGAATGGATCATTTTGGAGTCACATTACTTATTACTTTTGAATGTAAGTGTAATGTAAAAGTATGATTGGACATTATATGTAAAGTGTACAACTAGTGAATATGACAAAGTTGAAAGCATGATGAAAATAAAAGCATGAGAGAGGGAAAGTGTGACATAGATGGAAGTATTAACACAATAAGAAGGTGTAATTTGTAATTTAGTTACATATGTGAAAAGTATGAAATAATGAAATAGTTAAAAAAGAAGAAAAAAAATGATGATATAAATAGAAGTGTCATAAACTTGAATAAGTATGAAATAGTGAAAAATAAATGATGATATAAATAGAAGTGTTATAAACTTGAATAAGTATGATTTAGTGAGAAGAAAATAGATATGTTTAAAAATTAGAAACTTAAATGATAAAGAAGGAAGTTCTATATAGCTTTGTAAAAAGAGTTGGATAGTTAGTTTTAGAAGCATAAAGAACTTATAAAGAAAGATATTTAATAAATTATAAAAATTATAAAAATAAACACCTAAAATATTAAATAGAATATCAAAATTTTACACTATAATTTATATAAATATATTTCTTTTTTAATAAAAATAATAAATATTTATTTATAATTTAGTTTTTATTTTGAGGTACAAAGCACTTCCTTTCACTTATATTTGGGGAATCTGGTTGGTAGTATTGCCAAATTTTTTGTGGGTGTGGGCACCCTTTTCCTCTTAAATGTGTCACTCAAAATTTAAAGAGTTTCTATTATTTTCCCCCAATTTCAAATACTCTTCCTACAAACAAGTTGAGGTGTAGCTAAAGAAAAAAAATTCCTAGGGTTTTCTTTGATGGAGCCTCACAAGGTATTATATCTTTCTCCAAGCCATAACATCTCCTTCAAAGTCGGAATCGGTCCTTAAACAAACAACTTGTGTGAAATTATGGCTCTCAAACTCATTCTTATGTTGGCTAAGGAAATAGGTATTACACAAATTCACAACTCTTATGTTGGCTAAGGAAATAGGTATTACACAAATTCACAACCATTATTACTTGACATCTCGTTCATCTCTCTTTTTCTCATGTCTATAAGGACAAAAACACTTATCTCTCTTTTTCTCATGTCTATAAGTGGGACTTAGGAAGTCCTTGAATCCACTCAAGGATAGTCTTCTTTTTTCATAAATCCTAGTTTTAACATCATCACTTGCTTGTAGATTATAAAACATTGATTTTTGGGAAAACTATAATTGTATGTTAAGGGAAATTTTCATGTAAAAAATACATCTTAATGTTAAAAGCAAGAAAATACTTTAAACTCTAAGAAGATGAAATTATATATTTAATTGTTTAAACAATGAGTTTTTTTAATATTTACTCCTTAATATAGAATCTACTCTTAATATTAATGAAACTACTAAAAACAAAAAAACAAAAAAAAAAAATAAAAAAAAAAATAAATAAAAAATAAAAAAAAAAATTATTATATTATAATAATAATTTTGCATATGTTGTTCGATAATCCAGAGTTGGTGTCATTTCGTCTTGGACGTTTCCAATCTGAATCAAGATCGAAACTCCTCAACACAAAAACTTAAAAATATAATAATAATTATGAAAATATTAAATTAAAATAAATTATATATTTTAGTGTCCTATTCATATTGACTATATTCTTAAGTGAAGGTGTATATGGCTATGGCTATCCTCTTAAGTGAAAGTGTATATATGTCAAATTATAGAAGTAAAAGTGTATATATTCCAAAGCATATTTGGCAGGTTCACTTTTCCTAATTACATAAGTAAAGGTGGATTTGATAGGTGGTTAATTAATTTTAAAATAAGATAAATAGTAGTTAGAATTTTTACTTCCATGATAAAGTTAAAAGAGATAAAGTATGAATGATTTGAATTTCTTAACAATTTGAAAGATTACTAATATTATGTTTATAAAATGAAATTGAGTTTGATATGGATTTATATTACATTTATAAAACAAAATTGAGTTTATAAAATGAAATTGAGTTTGATATGAGTTTATATTACATTTATAAAACAAAATTGAGTTGGATATGGGTTTATATTTCTATTTTAAAAATGTCATGTTCATACCAATAGCCAATAGTTTGAATGTTGGAATTTGGGATGATTTATGATAATTAAAGAAAACCACTATACATTATAATACACATATATTTCTACTATACATTATAATACACATATATAAAAGAAAACCACAAGTGAGTCTACGTGACAGGCACATTGTGTGAGCGATGATCCGGGTCGCAGCGCATTGGACGAGGAATCTGGAGAGAACTCACGTTTTGATATATATAAAATTCAGTATATCACCACCTCCATCTCCTCCACGAATATATCCGTGGAGGAATGCAACGGCACGGCACTGGCGGAAGCTTTTCTTATTTCGCCCGCCTGCCTTCTAGCATCATATCAGATCTGCAATATCTCTATATAGACAGAGAGATAGCCTCTACTGGGATGTTCACAACTCCCTTGAGTTTTTGTGCTTCAAAATTGGTTTTGTTGGTGTTATTCGTGTCGATCGCGGATCTACTGCTCATAAATCTGTAGTGCGGTGCGATCAAGTGAGGAGGAAATTATCAAAATCCAGATGTTGTTGCCATAAAACTCCTTTCAGAGTGTACTGGCATTCTGTCCACCTCCATATGCTCTGCCAGAATCACACTCGCAGCTTTTATGGAGGCGGACGATTTGCCAAGCAAGCTCTGCCAGGCGTTTTTCGGCAACCTCATCTGGTAAGGACGACGTATCCAATGCTCGGATCTGCGGCACAACTTTTTTTTTTCCCGGAAAGCCTGCAAAATGTTTCTTATTGCTATCAGATTCTTGAGTGATTCATGTTATTTTATTTGTAACTTATATAGATCGATTTATTAGACATTTAATGGATGGTTATATATAGATAAATTTTATTAAACCGTCAACTACATCAATAGGATGTCATTTTATCAAACCTTTCACCAGATGGAATGGTTATATATGAGAATGAAGTTCAATTGCAGCTAAGCTAAGGATTAACTGCGTTGGATTTAGAATGAGCTTTCAGTGTCCTGGGTTGTGGCTGCAGATTTAGAACAACTCATGCTTTCATCTCGAGTTCTGGTCTAGAATTCATATAGGATACCAAAAATGTATTGAATATCGTTTCAACTTTCAAGCACAGTTGTGGAGGAAGCCTGTGCAGATCTTCTGATCTTAGAGCGCATTAAACCGTTCTGAAGAATATTAATCATTGCGTTACTTATTTGCTTGATCTTGCACTAGTGAATGTTGGGGAATGCTGATAATCTGGAATGGGTTGTTCTTTGCTCAATATAGCAAATTAAATGTAGAATTATCTGGCAAAATGTTCTGCCATTTTTCCCTTGTTTCACAATCCAATGGCAGACACTCAGATCCTTCCATTAAAAAAATTGAAATGGAAAATGATTTTTTTTCCACCCTCTGCTAATAATCATGGTTTTTTTTACAGGCGACTACAATGGCATACGTTAACGAACCAATGAACGCAATATAACAGAACTATATTCACGAGAAGAAAATGATTTGGATGGGTGTGATTGTAACCTTAATTAAAAGGTGCATGCATCTCTCATGGAGTAAAGAAAAAGAAAAAGTGCCTGTAACAGAGGCCATCACGGTCGTTCTTTCCTTTCTTTTTTTCATAATTAAACATGAAAATGCCTGTCGTGCTACCCAGTGTCGTGGGTATGATCATTGACAGCCAATATTTACAATTATAGAAGAGTGCAAACATTATGATAATGATAGAAGAGTGCAAACCTTGATAGAAGAGTTCAAACCTTATTGATTGAAAGTATTTGTGTTGTTATTCAATTGAATCAAATACAATTTTCCAATATATTGGCATTTTACTTTTTGAAATTTTTCACAGTAATAAGGTTAAATAGATTTTGCTGTGACTAAATAGATTTTGGTTAAATCACAATTTTCTGTTATTTAAATTGCATTTTTGAATGCATAAATGAATTAAGCACAGTAAAAATCCTGGGGGCACTTGAAGTATACAGTTTCAATCACTTAAATATGAAATTCCAACAATTATACATACATGAAGCCATTACAACATAATCATTATGAACTTAACATGTCATTTATAGGAATTAAACCCTAATTCAATTTTTCTTTTTTCCATAAAGAAAATTTCTCCATTATATTAGAAATATAACTATTACAACCTTTTTGAACTCATGAACTGTCCAGTCCATAATCTCATCATAGCATAATAAAAAAAACAAAAAATTACATTTCCATTGAATCAAAAGTTCAAAAACATAACCAAGAACCCTAAAAAAAAAAACAAAAAACTAACATATTTCTGATGGAAAAGCATTGTTACATTGTTAATAGTTGTAGATGTATTCTCTGTGGCCCTCAATGCCATTTTCCACATTGTAAAAACTGATCCTGCCTTCGGGTTCCATAAAGGACTTCCCCCACTCCTCATATACCCCTCATATATATGAGGGGTGGGGAGGCTTTATTAGATAAAATATATAGTTTTAAATTTTACTTCTTACAGCAACCAAGCAACTGACTATTTCATCATGTATTTGAGATTAAAGTTTTTAGTTGACTTTATATGTATTTGAAATTTTGCTTATTAACGCAAAAGGAGAGCAACATTCAGATTAAAGTTTTTAGTTGACTTTATATAAATTATATTTAAAAACAGGGAAAGGTAAGAGATACATGCGTTGAAACGAAGGCCACTGTTGAAATATTTATATTTATTTATAGTTGCGCGTGGTCGGGTACTGGGCTTTATTGGTCGCGGTGGCTGCTAACTCCCGTCACATGTTTTGTCGTGTACTTGAATCACGCAATGTAATGGATTCTCCTCCTCGGGGGTGGAACCATTGCGCATGCGTGTACGAGCGCATCCCATCTGGTTCGGCGATTGCGTGCTACCTACTCGAGTTTTAGTAACACTAGTTGAAACGCTCCATTCCTGGGCGGTTTATGTGAATATGCTGTCATCCAACTTGTTGGAAATTTGAAACCC